>CAKNYM010052125.1:216756-228660 GCA_932195095.1 Andricus curvator | reverse complement strand
TGAGGACGCGCTACGTAGTGGTGATAGGAAACCCACCGAGTAGTAAATTGTGAATTATAAATTATAAATTATAAATTGTAAATTGAAAGCTGTAAACGGTCAATTGCCAATTTTCAATGATCAATGATCAATTGCGAATCGTCAATGGTCAATGATCAATTGTCATTTTTCAATCGTCAAATGTCAATTTTCAATTCTCAATTGTAAACTGTCAATGGCAAAAAGTAAATTGTAAATTTTAAATTGTAAATTGTTAATTTCTAATTGTCAATTGTAAATTATAAATTGTCAATTGACAACTGTGGATTTTCAATCATCAATTGTCAATTTTTAAGTGATAGTTTCAAAATCTCAATTGCCAATTGAATATTTTCAATGTAAACTGTCAATGGCAAATAGTAAATTGTAAATTTTAAATAATAAACAGTAAATTGTCAACTGTAAATTCTAAATTGTCAATTGTCTATTGGCAATTGTGAATTGTGAATTATCAATTGTCAAGTATTGTAATTATTGTAATTATTGTAATTATTGTAATTATTGTCAAGTAATTGTTCAATTCTAAATTGTGAATTGTAAATTGTAAATTTCCAATTGTAAATAGTAAATTGTAAATTTGCAATTGTAAATAGTAAATTGTAAATTGTAAACCAGAATTAAAAAAAAATCCTTTCTATAGAAGTTAATTACGCAGCGAGCAAACAAATAATTCACATAATAGACTCAGCGAGCCAGTCCAGTCAGAAGATAATTTTATTGAACCCCTCCTGATTATCCCTCAATCAGTGATGAATTGTTGTCATTGCTCTGCGAATTAAGCGGCTAATTATGATGTTTGACGTTACAATTGGCCACACCGCAACATGTATTAAAAGATTGCAGACGAAAAATGTATTAAAATAAACCTGCTAACAGTATGCTTTGAACTGGGGTTGGCTGAATGACTAGTAATGATTTCAAATTCCATGGGTCATATCAAAGCATTCGAGCCAAGGTGGCAAATCACACACGAGACCGAAACGTTTCATTTGTGATTGCGACTCGCGGAAGGCACCAAATCAACGTCGTGTTTGCCTTTCTACCAGAACAGTCGTTCTACATATTTGGAACACTCGAGATCAAAGCAAATGGGATTTTGGCAATTATTTCCACTATCCAGATTCGTTCTTGTTTTGCAACTTTCAAAAATATTGAAAATTACCATTTTTTGTTCCCAGATTGACCCATCTCCTTTCTTCTCCTTTTTATTTTTAAATTATTCAGAAAAAAAAGGATATAAAGAAAAAAAGTTGTCGGGATTTGAACCCGGGACAGTCAAATCTGATCCTAAAGTTGATTGTTTCGCTTACCCAGGGCGGTCGCAGGTCAGGAATTTTTTTTCAATTGCAAAAGTCAGGAAATTTCTGTGAAAAAAAGAATTTATTTCATTTTATTTTTTTCAAACATTTGAAGGGATTTCGAAGGATATAAAATGTTTTAGGGTATTTAAAAAAATTCCAAGAAATTTGAAACTGATTTCAACAATCTGAAGGAATTTCAACAAATTTTAATCACATCAGGGTATTTTTAAAAATTCCAAGGAATTTGAAGAGCTTCTGAAACTTTCAAGTGATATCAAAATATTTCAAAGGATTTGAAATTTTTTCGGTAATTGTTGAAAATTCCAAGAAATTTTCAAGAACTTTAGAGAGTTTTCATGGACTTCAGAAGATTTCAATGAATTTTGAATATTTTAGGGAATCGTTGAAAATTCCAAGGAATTTTCGAGAGCATTAAAAAGTTCTCAGAGACCTTACACGATTTCAAGGAATTTAGGATATTTTAGTGAATTTAAAAAGATTCCAACAAATTTTCAATCTATTTCAATAATTTAAAGTGATTCCAAAGAATTTTTAAGATTTTCGGGAATTTTTATGAAATTCCAAGGAATTTTCAAGAGCTTTAAAAAGTTCTCAAGGATTTTGAAAGATTTCAAAGACTCATGAATATTTTATGGAATTTGAAAGGATTCCAAGGAATTTTTGATTGATTTCAATAAATGAAAGGTATTTCAACAAATTTTAATGACTTCAGGGTATTTTTAAAAATTCCATGGAATTTTTAAGAGCTTCTGAAACTTTCAAGGAATATCGAAAGATTTCAAAGGATTTGGATTATTTGAGGTAATTGTTGAAAATTACAAGGAATTTTCAAGAATTTGAAGGAATTTTAACAAATTTTAATGACTTAAATGAGTTTTCATGGATTTCAAAAGATTTCAATGAATTTTGAATATTTTATGGAATTAAAAATAATTCCAAGGAATTTTGCATTGCTTTCAATCATTTGAAGGTATTGCAACAAATTTTAAAGTCTTTGAGGTATTTTCAAAAATTCCAAGGAATTTCAAGAACTTTTGCAACTTTCAAAGGATATGACAAGATTCCAAAGGATTTGGAATATTTTAGGTAAGCGTTGAAAATTCCAAGGACTTTTTAGGAGCCTCAAAAAGTTCTCAGGGATTTCAAAAGATTTCAAAGAATTTAGGATATTTTAGGGAATTTAAAAAGATTCCAAGGAATTTTCAATCTATTTCAATAATTTAAAGTGATTCCAAAGGATTTTTATGATTTTAGGGAATTTTTAAAAATTCCAAAGAATTTTCAAGGGCTTTTGAAAATTTTAAGGGATATCAAAAGATTTCAAAGGATTTGGATTATTTTAGGGAATCGTTGAAAATTCTAAGGAATTTTAGAGAGCTTCAAAAAGTTCTCAAAGATTTCAAAAGATTTCAAGGACTTTAGAATATTTTAGGGAATTTAAAAAGATTCCAAGAAATTTTCAATCTTTTTCAATAATTCAAAGTGATTCCAAAACATTTTTAAGATTTTAGGGAATTTTTAAAAATTCCAAGGAATTTCCAAGGGCTTTTTAAAATTTCAAGGGATATAAAAAGATTTTGAATATTTCAGTGAATTTAAAAACATTTCAAGGAATTTCCACTCGATTTCAATCATTCAAAGTGATTCTAATAGATTTTTAAGATTGTAGGGTATTTTCAAAAATTGCAAGACATTTTCAAGAGCTTTAAAAATTTCCCAGGTATTTCAAAAGATTTCAATGAATTTTGGAATATTTTATGGAATTTAAAAAGATTCCAATGAATGTTTTATTGATTACAATAATTTGAAGGTATTTCAACAAATTTTAAAGACTTTAGGGTAATTTTAAAAATTCCAAGGAATTTTCAAGAGCTTTTGCAAGTTTCAAAGGATATAAAAAGATTCCAAAGGATTAGGAATATTTTAGGTAATTTTCAAAAATTCCAAGGAATTTTCAAGAGCTTTAAAAATTTCACAGAGATTTCAAAAGATTTCAATGAATTTTGGAATATTTTATGGAATTTGAAAAGATTCCAATGAATTTTTGATTGATTTAAATAATTTGAAAGTATTTCAACAAATTTTAAAGACTTTAGGGTCATTTTAAGAATTCCAAGAAATTTTCAAGAGCTTTTTAAAATTTTTAAGGATATCAAAAGATTTCAAAGGATTTGGAATATTTTAGGGAATTTAAAAAGATTCTGAAGAATTTTCAATTGATATTAATAATTTGAAGGGATTTCAACCAATTTTAAAGACTTTAGGGTAATTCTAAAAATTCCAAGGAATTTTCAAGAGCTTTTTAAAATTTTTAAGGATATCAAAAGATTTCAAAGGATTTGGAATATTTTCGGTAATTGTCGAAAATTCCAAGGAATTTTCAAGAGCTTTAAAAATTTCACCGAGATTTCAAAAGATTTCAATGAATTTTGGAATATTTTATGGAATTTAAAAAGATTTCAAGGAATTTTTGATTGATTTCAATAATTTGAAAGTATTTCAAAAAATTTTAAAGACTTTAGGGTAATTTTAAAAATTCCGAAGAATTTTCAAGAGCTTCCAAAATTTCCCAGGTATTTAAAAGATTTCAGTGAATTTGGGAATATTTTAGGGAATTTAAAAAGATTCCAAGGAATTTTCAATTTATATTAATAATTTGAAGGTATTTCAAAAAATTTCAATGACTTTGAGATATTTTCAAAAATTCCAAGGAATTTTTAAGAGTTTCTGAAACTTTCAAGGGATATCAAAATATTTAAAAGTATTTGGAATATTTTAGGTAATTGTTGAAAATACCCGGGAATTTTCAAGAACTTTAAAAATTTTTCAAGGATTTCAAAACATTTCAAAGACACATGAATATTTTATGGAATTTGAAAAAATTCCAAGGAATTTTTTATTGATTTCAATAAATTGAAGGTATTTCAACAAATTTTATTGACTTCAGGGTATTTTTAAACATTCCAAGGAATTTTTCAGAGCTTCTGAAACTTTCAAGTGATATCGAAAGATTTTAAAGGATTTGGATTATTTTAGGTAATTTTAAAAATTCCAAGGAATTTTCAAGGGCTTTAAAAATTTCCCAGGTATTTAAAAGATTTCAATGAATTTTCTAATATTGTAGGGAATTTGAAAAGATTCCAAGGAATTGTGAATTGATATTAATAATTTGAGCAGATTTCAATCAATTTCAATGACTTTGGGGTATTTTTAAAAATTCCAAGGAATTTTCAAGAGTTTCTGAAACTTTCAAGGGATATAAAAATATTTTTAAAGTATTTGGAATATTTTAGGTAATTGTTGAAAATACAATGGAATTTTCAAGAGCTTTAAAAAGTTCGCAAGGATTTTAAAAGATTTCAAACACTCATGAATATTTTATGGAATTTGAAATGATTCCAAGGAATTTTTGATTGATTTCAATAAATTGAAGGTATTTCAACAAAGTTTAATTACTGCAGGGTATTTTTAAAAATTCCAAGGAATTTGAAGAGCTTCTGAAACTTTCAAGTGATATTAAAAGATTTCTAGGAATTTGGATTATTTTCGGCAATTGTTTAAAATTCCAAGGAATTTTTAAGAGCTTTAAAAAGTTCCCAGGGTGTTCAAGAGATTTCAAAGAATTTTAAATATTTTAGGAAATTTGAAAAGATTCCATGGAATTTTCAATCTATTTCAATAATTTAAAGTGATTCCAAAGGATTTTTAAGATTTTAGGAAATTTTTAAAAATTCCAAGGAATTTTCAAGAGCTTTAAAAAGTACTCAAGGATTTTAAAAGATTTCAAAGACTCATGAATATTTTCTGGAATTTGAGAAGATTCGAAGGAATTTTTAATTGATTTCAATAATTTGAAGGTATTGCAACAAATTTTAAATACTTTAGGGTATTTTTACATATTGCAAGGAGTTTTCAAAAGCTTCTGAAACTTTCAAGTGATATGATAAGATTTTAAAAGATTTGGAATATTTTAGGTAATTGTTGAAAATTCCAAGGAATTTTTAAGAGGTTCAAAAAGTTTTAGGGATTTCAAAAGATTTCAAAGAATTTAGAATATTTTAGGGAATTGTTGAAAATTCCAAGGAATTTTCGAGAGTTTTAAAAAGTTCTTAGAGATTTCAAAAGATTTCAAGGAATTTAGAATGTTTCAGGGAATTTGAGAAGATTTCAAGGAATATTCAATCTATCAATAATTTAAAGTGATTACAAAGGATTTTTAAGATTAAATTTTTTTTTTTAATTCCAAGGTATTTTCAAGAGCTTTAAAAAGTTCTCAAGGATTCTAAAAGATTTCAAAGACTCATGAATATTTTATTGAATTTGAAAAGATTACAAGGAATTTTTCATTGATTTCAATAATTTGAAGGTATTGCAACAAATTTTAATGACTTCAGGGTATTTTTAAAAATTCCAAGGAATTTTCAAGAGCTTCTGAAACTTTCAAGTGATATCAAAAGATTTGAAAGGATTTGGAATATTTAAGGTAATTGTCAAAAATTCCAAGGAATTTTCAAGAGCTTTAAAAATGTCCCAAGGATTTCAAAAGAATCCAACGAATTTTTGAATATTTTATGAAATTTAAAAATATTCCAAGGAATTTTCGATTGCTTTCAATAATTTGAAGGTATTAAGGTATTCCAATAAATTTTTAAGACTTCAGGGTAATTCTCAAAATTCCAAGGAATTTGCAAGAGCTTTAAAGAGTTTTCATGGATTTCAAAAGATTTCAATAAATTTTTTTTCAACAAATTTTAAAGACTTTCGGGTATTTTCAAAAATTCCAAGGAATTTTCAAGAGCTTTCGCAACTATCAAAGGATATGAGAAGATTTCAAAGGATTTGGAATATTTTAGGTAATTGTTGAAAATTCCAAGGAATTTTAGGAGCCTCAAAAAGTTCTCAGGGATTTCAAAAGATTTCAAAGAATTCAGAATATTTCTGGCAAGCGTTGAAAATTCCAAGGAATTTTCGAGAGCTTCAAAAAGTTCTTAGAAATTTAAAAATATTTCAAGGAATTTAGAATATTTTAGGGAATTTGAAAAAATTCCAAGGAATTTTCAATCTATTTCAATAATTTCAAGTGATTCCAAAGGATTTTTAAGATTGTAGGGTATTTTCAAGAATTGCAAAGAATTTTTAAGAGCTTTAAAAAGTTTCCAGAGATTTCAAAAGCTTTAAGGAATTTCGAATATTATGGTATTTGAAAAAATTACAAGGTATTTTGAAAATATTGAAAAAATTCCCAGCAATTTCCGAGATTTGAATAATTTTAAGGGATTCAAATGAATTTTCACAAGATTTTCAAGAATTTCCGAGAATTTCGAAAGGTATGGAACAAAAGAAAAGTAAATAAATAAATAAAAAAGTTCAAATTGTACTTTTGCAATAAAACTTTCCCTTTTCAATTTTTTTTCCAGAGAGAAAATAGTCACATGTAGTTAGTAGATTTTAGATTGTAAATTTTAGATGGAAAATTGTCAGTAGCGAAATGTAGATTGTCAATTGTGGAATTTAAATTGTAAATGGTTAATTCAAAATTCAATCTCTTACATTGTATACTGTCGACCATGGATTATAATTTATAAATTGTGGATTGTAAATTAAAAATTTCAGATTGTAAGTAACTGTAAATGGTAGATCGTAAATTTTACATTATAGCTTGTACGTTATAGATAGTAGATTGTAAATTATAAATTTGGAATTGTAAATTGTGAATTATAGATTATAAATTGTAAATTGTGGATTTTTAATTATAGATTGTAAATAGCTAAATGCAGATTGTAAATCATAACTTGTAAATTGTAGATTTTTAATTCATTGTAAATTCTAATTGGAAAATGTAAAACAGGAAAATAAAGATTCTATGGTCAATTGTTAATTATAGTTTGTAAATTGTATATAGCAGATTTTATGTAGTTAAATCTAGATTGTAAATTTTAGGTTTTTAATAGTTAAATCCGGATTGTAAATTGTTTACTTATTTTCCAATATTAGAGAAGATTTTTTCATAAGAATGAATCATAATCTATGATTTAAAATTCAAATTCCACAATTTATTAAAATTGTTGCTTGAAAGTGTGCTATTGAATATTAATAAGTTATTGCTGATGGAAATTTGAGAAAATTGCAAATTGTAAATTATAGATTCTAAATTGTAGATCGTAAAGATTAGAATGTAGACTATACATTTTCAATTGTCAATTGTGAATTATAGATTATAAATTGTAAATTGTAGATTTTAAATTATAAATTGTAAATTTTAGACCTTTAGTTGATTGTAAATAGTTAAATTCAGATTGTAAATTGGTTAATTATTTTACAATAGAGAAACATATTTTTTTTCATAAAAATGAATTACAATCTATGATTTTAAATGTACAATTCATTAAAATTGTAGCTTCAAAGTTTGCAATTGAATATTTATAATTATTGTCAATTGAAACATTGTTATAAATAGTTGAATAGTAAATTGTAGATATAGTATTTTTCAAAGTAAAATATAAATTATGAATCGATAAAATCCAAAAGATTAAAATATTTAAAAATTGTTTATGTAACTCAATTTTTTTAGAGGAGAATAGTTTCAATTAAAAATAGAAAATCACTAATTTATTCACAATGCAAATATCAATTAAAGCAAATCATATTCAAAGAATGTTTTTCACTTGAGAAATAAGCGGAATCTAATTTAGCAGATTCTCGTAACTTCGATAATCTCTTATTTCCGCTTTTACTCGAGAAATTCTGTGATAACTATTTCAAAAGTATTTGGGATCGATAAGAAATAATTAGGATTCAAAGCTCTCCATAAATCTTGTCAAATTGTTAAAAAAATTTAATTTAGTTCAAATATACTTCATTATTTAAAAGTAGGAAAACTCAATTTAAACTTTGTTTTAAATACTATTCCAAAATAAAAATATTTTACAAGGAATCTGCATTATCATTAGAGAATAACAGGAAATATTCAACGTCTTTTCAGAATAGATGGAGCAATGACAGAAAATTTTTTTAAATAATTTTTTTCTGAAAAAATATCTCCTTTTGCTCCGCTGGGATTCGAACCACAGAACTACTAGTTCTGTCGTTCGATTCCCAGCAGAGCGAACGGAGATCTTTTTTCAGAAAAAAAATTATTTGAACAAATATATTTTACAAAATCAGCAAAAAGATAATTAAAATTAATAACAATAATAAATTCAATTTTTAGGGATTAATTTTAAAAGTTCGAAATTCTACAAAAAATGAAATTAATAATTGAAAACTAATATTGTTTAAATAAATATATTTTACGTTTTACTTATTATGACTCTTTAATTTTCTTTTTTAGTTGATAAGTTTGTTAAATAAAAAAGTCAAAATGATTTCAAAAATGATAAAAATTGTATTACTTTTAACTATAAATGTACCAAAAAAAATTCTGAATTAGAAACTTTAAATAATTGAATAAATCGTAATTCAAATTATTTGATATTATTAAATTAAAATGGCACACTTTTAAAGACTTGAAAACTATAAAAATGGAGAAATTTTCATTCTTAGGCTTACGAATTTAAAAAATTTTACTAACAAACATTTAAAACTAAAAATTATTCAATTTTACAACCCTAAAAATGGACCATTTTCAAATTTAGTGCGTTTATAATTGAAAATTTTTAAAAATTGAATTGCTGAAAAATGATAGAATATATCAAATTTATTCACTTGAAACTTCAAAATTCACATTTTTCAAAATTAAAATGAAAAATTTATTTCTTTGTAAAATTACGAGTTTCATGTATAGATTAATACAAATTTGGCAGATTTTCTGAATTCTTGAAAATCTCTCAGTTCTCTGACCTCGATTTTTCGGAATTCCAGGAATATTCTAAATTCTTGAAATTCCTTGAAATCCCTAAGGAGTCTGAATTTCCTGAAATCCTCTAAATTACCTAAATCCTTGAATTCTCTGAATTCCTGAAAATATCTAAATTCCTGAAATTCTCTAAATTCCTAAATTCTCTGAAATCTTTGATTTATCTGAATTCTCTGAATTTCCTGAAATCCATTAAATATCCTGAATTCCTTGAATATTCGGAATTCCCAGAATTCCATGAAATTTCTGAATTCCTTGTATTCTCTGAATTCCTGAAAATCGCTAAATTCTTTGATTTCATAAATTCTCTGAAATGTTTGAATTCTCTAAGATCCCTGAATATTCGGAAATTCCTGAATTCTCTAAATTCCTGAAAATCTCTGAATTCTCTGAAATCCTTGAATATTGTGAATTCCCTGAATTCCTGGAATATTTTTGATTCCTGAAATTCTTTGAATTCTCTAAATACCTTGAATTCCTTAAAGTCTTCTGAATACTTTGAATTCCCTGAATTCATAGAGTTTCTTGAATTTTTTCAATTCTTCTGAATTCCTCAAAAATTTTTGTATTTTTTTGAAATCCATGAAAAAATCCTCGGAAAAAATATGTTAAGATAAAAGTTTTATCGTTTACGTAAAAAATTCAAAAATTACATTTTTGGGGGAAAAAACTTCTTTTGGTCTCAAAAATGGTATAGCACGCATAAAGCTGATAGGATGCCTTTTTCTATCAGAAAACACTTTTCAGAAATATTTGGAAGATAAACAACAGTGGGGTTTTCCAGAAAATATTTTTCTCATGTTTTCAAAATTTGAAGAAAAAAATAAAAAAGATTTTCTGGAAAACCTCACCTTTTTTATTTTTTCGTATTTTTTTTTACAATTTCTGCTAATAGATAAAGGCATCTTATCACCATCATGCGGGCTAAACCATTTTCAAGACCGGGAGAATTTTTTTTTCCTAAAAATGTTATTTTTGAATTTTTCTCGTAAACGATTAAAGGTATCGCAAAAGAACAAGAGGCATTTTTAATAGACCTTTTTTAGAAGTGCAAACTTTTATTTTTTATTTTTTCGTATCTGTCATTGTTTGCGAGAAAAAGTAGAAAATTCGATTGTAAACAAAAAATTCTCCTGGCCACAAAAATTATTGAGTCATCATAAAACTCACAAGATGTCTTCCTTATCCAAGTACAAATTAAAAAAAAATTGGGTTTTTTGAAAAAATCGACTTTTAATTTTTTCAGAAAAACCGCAGCCACATTGTTAATTTCAAAGACAATAAACGTTATTAAAATCAAAAAGAAAACGATACATATATTAATTTATAGAGATTTAAAGAAAAAAAATAGGGTTTTTTGAATTTTTTGTTTGCAAATCGGAAAAATACTTATCGCCTAATTTCCTCTAAAACTCTTAAATCTTTTATTTCTTCAAATTTCCTGAATTTCCCGAATCCTGTGAATTCCTGAAAATCTCTAAATTCCTTGAATATTCTAAATGTCTTACTTTCTCAGAGTTTCTGAAAATTTCTAAATTCCTTAAATTCTCTCAAATCATTGATTTTCTAAATTCCCTGAAATCCTTGAACATTCCTAATTTACTGAATTCTCTGAATTCCTGAAAATCTCGAAATTCCTTGAATATTCTAAATTACTTACTTTCTCTGAATTTCCAGAAATCTCTAAATTCCTTAAATTATCTGAATTCCTCGATTTTCTGAAATCTTTGATTTTCTGAATTCCCTGAAATCCCTGAACATTCTTTATGTACTGAATTCTCTGAATTCTTGAAAATTTCGGAATTCCTTGAATATTCTAAATTACTTACTTTCTCTGAATTTCTGGAAATCTCTAAATTCCTTAATTTCTCTGAATTCCTAAATTTTCTGAAATTTTATATTTTCTAAATTCCCTGAAATCCCTGAAAATTCTTAATTTACTGAATTGTCTGAATTCTCTGAATTCCTGAAAATCTCGGAAATTCTTGAATATTCTAAATTCCTTACTTTCTCTGGACTTCTGAAAATCTCTAAATTCTATACATTTTCTGAATTCCTAAATTCTTTGAAAACTTTTATTTTCTAAATTCTCGGAAATCCCTGAACATTCTTAATGTACTGAATTCTCTGAATTCCTGAAAATCTCGAAATTCCTTGAATATTCTAAATTACTTACTTTCTCTGAATTTCCAGAAATCTCTAAATTCCTTAAATTATCTGAATTCCTCAATTTTCTGAAATCTTTGATTTTCTGAATTCCCTGAAATCCCTGAACATTCTTAATCTACTGAATTCTCGGAATTCCTTGAATATTCTAAATAACTTACTTTCTCTGAATTTCTGTAAATCTCTATATTCCTGAATTTTCTGAAATCTTTGATTTTCTAAATTCTCGGAAAGCCCTGAACATTCTTAATTTACTGAATTTACTGAATTCCTGAAAATCACGGAAATTCTTGAATATTCTAAATTCCTTACTTTCTCTGAATTTCTGAAAATCTCTAAATTCTATAAATTTTCTGAATTCATAAATTCTTTGAAATCTTTGATTTTCTGAATTCTCTGAAATGCCTAAACATTCTTAATGTACTGAATTCTCTGAATTCTTGAAAATCTCAGAATTCCTTGAATATTCTAAATCACTTACTTTCTCTGAATTTCTGGAAATCTCTAAATTCCTCAAATTCT
>CAKNYM010052125.1:202251-212312 GCA_932195095.1 Andricus curvator | reverse complement strand
AATTCTCTGAATTCTCTGAATTCTCTGAATTCTCCGAATTCTCTGAATCCACCGAATCCTCTGAATTCTCTGAATTCTGTGAAATCTTCAAATTTCTTGAATTCCCTAAACGGTCTGAAATCCTCTGAATATTCTGAAATCTTTGATTTCTCTCAATTTTCTAAATTTCTATTAAAAACTATTGAAACGCTCTGAAATTCTAGAAATTGTCTAAATTCCTTGAATATTCGGAATATCCTGAATTGGAATATCTGACGTTGGATCGAAAATAATTCTTTAAAATATTTCATCTTTTGGAAAACATTTATTATTGAAGAGAAAAAACCTTAAATATTTTCATTCTCTGAATTTCCCGAATTCTCTGAATCCTCTGAATTCTCTGAATCCTCTGAATCCTCTGAATTCTCCGAATTCTCTAAATTCTCTAAATTCTCCGAATTCTCTGAATCCTCCGAATTTTCTGAATTCTCTGAATTCTGTCGAATCTTCAAATTCCTTGAATTCTCTTAACGGTCTGAAATCCTCTGAATTTTTTGAAATGCTTTATTTCTCTAAATTTTCTAAATTCCTATTATAAATTCTTGAAACGCTCTGAAATTCCTGGAATTATCTGAATTCCTGGAATATTCGGAATATCCTGAATTCCTGAAAATCTAGCCTTTATTCTAATTTAGAAAAAAAAATTTTACTCTAAATAAAAAACAATTATTAAAATTGGGATGGAATAGCTGAAGTTGGATCGAAAATAATTTTAAACAAATATTTTATCTTTCGGGAAACATTTATTATTTGAGAGAAAAAACCTGAAATATTCTCATTCTCTGAATTTATCGAATTCTCTGTATCCTCTGAATTCTCTAATTTCTCTGAATCCTCTGAATTCTCTAAATTCTCTGAATTCTGTGAAATCTTCAAATTCCTTGAATGATGGAATATCTGACGTTGGATCGAAAATAATTCTTTAAAAATATTTCATCTTTCGGGAAACATTTATTATTTGAGAAAAAACAACCTTGAATATTTTCATTTCTCAAAATTTCTCGAATTCTCTGAATTCTCTAAATTCTCCGAATCCTCTGAATTCTCTAAATTCTATGAATTCTGTGAAATCGTCAAATTCCTTAAATTCTCTAAGCGGTCTGAAATCCTTTGAATTTTCTGAAATCTTTGATTTTTCTAAATTTTCTGAATTCCAATTATAAAATTATTTGAACGCTCTGAAATTCCTGAAATTATCTGAATTCCTTGAATATTCGGAATATCCTGAATTCCTGAAAATCTAGCTTTTATTCTAATTTAGAAAAAAAAATTTCGCTCCAAATAAAGAACAATTCAAATTGGGATGGACTAGCTGAAGTTTCATTGAAAATATTTTTTTTTTAAATATTTCATCTTTCAGGAAACATTTATTATTTGAGAAAAAACAACCTTGAATATTCTCATTTCTCAAAATTTCTCGAATTCTCTGAATTCTCTAAATTTTCTGAATTCTCTGAAACCTCTGAATTCTCTAAATTCGATGAATTCTCTGCAATTTTCAAATTCCTTGAATTCTCTAAACGGTCTGAAATCCTCTGAATTTTCTGAAATCTATGATTTCCCTAAATTTTCTAAATTCCTATTATAAAATTCTTTGAACGCTTTGAAATTCCTGAAATTATTAAATTTTTCTGAATTCTTTGAATTATTCTGAATTCTTTTAATTCTTTTGAATTCTCTTGCATTCTTTTAAGTTTGCATTTACTCACCTTCAGTAGTTTGTATTATTTTGAATCCACTTGAATTCTTTTGAATTCTTTAAACTCTTCTTCAGTTACGATTTTTTTAATTCGTTGAATTCACTTTAAATTCCCCTCATATCTTTGTATTATTTGGAATTCACTTGAAATCCCTTGAAGTTTTTTTTTTATTTCACTTTAAATTCTACATTATTTTAAATTCTTTAAATTATTTTAAAACTTTCAAATTATCTTGAATTCTCCTAAGTTCTTTGGATTCTTTTGAATTTTCTTGCATTTTTTTAAGTTATTTTTCGTATTATTTTGAATCCACTTGAATTATTTGGAATCCACTTGAATTCTTCTGAATCCACTTGAATTCTTTTGAATTCATAAAACTCTTGTGTTGTCAAGATTTTTTTTTAATTTAAATTTTCCCTTAAAGTTTTTTTTTTATTTCACTTGAATTATTCTAAATTCTTTTTAATTCTTTAATTTATTTCAAAACTTTGAGATTATCATGAATTATTTTGAATTTCTTGAATTCTTAAAACTCTTGTTTTGTCAAGATTTTCTTTAAATTTAAATTTTACCTGATTTTTTTTTATTTCACTTGAATTCTTCTAAATTCCTTTGAATTCTTTGAATTATTTTAAAACTTTGAGATTATCATGAATTCTTTTGAATTCTTTTGAATCCTTTGAATTCTTTCTAATTTTTCTGAATTCTTTGAATTATTCTGAATTCTTTCAATTCTTTTGAATTCTCTGGCATTCGTTTAAGTTTGCATTTAATCACCTTCAGTAGTTTGTATTATTTTGAATCCACTCAAATTTTTTTGGATTGTTTAAAATCTTCTATAGTTAAGATTTATTTAATTGTTTGAATACAATTTAAATCTCCCTCATATCTTTGTATTATTTGGAATTCACTTGAAATCCCTTGAAACTTTTTTTATTTCACTTGAATTCTTCTAAAATCTTTTGAGTTCTTTAAATTATTTTAAAACTTTGAGATTATTATGAATTCTTTTGAATTCCTTGAATTATTTTGAATTCTTTTGAATTTTTCTGAATTCTCTCAATTCTTTTGGATTCTCTTGCATTCATTTAAGTTCATATTTAATTACCTTCAATTGTTTGTATTATTTTGAATCCACTTGAATTCTTTTGAATTCTTTAAACTCTTCTTCAGTGACGATTTTTTTAATTCTTTGAATTCACTTTAAATTCCCCTCATATCTTTGTATTATTTGGAATTCACTTGAAATCCCTTAATTTTTTTCATTTCACTTAAATTCTTCTAAATTCTTTTGAATTCTTTAAATTATTTTAAAGCTTTTAAATTATCCTGAATTCTTTTGAATTGCTTGAATTCTCTGAAGTCTGAATTTTTTTAATTCTCTTGTATTCATTTAAGTTCACATTTAATTACCTTTAATTTTTCATATTATTTTGAATCCACTTGAATTCTTTTGAATCCTTCAAACTCTTAGTTGAAATTTTTTAAATTCTTTAAATTGAGTAATAGAAATTTCCAAAGCTTTGAAATTCGAGTCCTAAAAAATCCTTCAATAATAATATTTAATGAACACATATTTGCAATAAATGATAATAATAACAATAATTTTCCTTAGGCGAAGGCGTCGTGGAAGTCGCAAGAGGAAGGGAAGCCGCAGGAGGAGGGCAAGCCGAAAAAGGAGGAAGGGAGGAAGGAGGCACGCTAATGAAGAATTCGAGGATATGGGACCCACTGAACATAAAAAGATGTCTGCAAAATCCAGAATTCGTGAGGACGAGTCCGTTGAGCACAGAAACCACAAAAACCGAAATTCAGATAAATATTCCGATATTTCTGGATGCGAGCACGAAAGCAGACACATGAGTCGAAAATCTAAACCTGAACATTCAGATGGTAACATTTTTATTTTATAAACATTTTAATATAAATAATAAAACCTATTGCTCATCAGGGAGCAGATAAGAGCCACTGTAAAGTTGGCTGACGAACGCAGCTCGGCTCTCCAGCTCGGCTCTCACGTTCGGAGAACCCCTTTGAAAGGGTGAGACCAGCGGTAAGCGTGCGCGCGCTCGCCGAGCACGCACGTTGATTGGTGACCCGCTCTCTACCCAGCCGACGGTTCTCCGCATGTAAGAGCCGAGCTGTGTTCGTCCACTAACTTCACAGTGGCTCTTATCCGCTCCCTGTTGCTCATATTTTATCTAAAAATGTAAACTCTGCAGGAATAAAATCAAATACTGAATCCATTTTTATTTTAAGTTTAACTAGAAAATAAATTTTTAATAGAAAATGAAAATTTTTGAAAACTATTTATTTTTTAAGTTTATTGGTTTATATGCTTTAAGGGTATATATGAATATAATTTTTCTAAGATTCTTGAGAAAATTCGAAAAGATGTTTGAAGATTTGAGATATGTTGAATCAAAATTTCAACAAAAAAGTTCATTTTCAACGGAATAGTTTAATTTTCAACCGAAAAAAAAGAATTTTCAAAAAAATAGTTGATTCCTAAACCAACAAAGACTAATTTTCAACCAGTTGTATTTTTGGCAAAAAAAGATGAATTTTCAACAAATAGATGACTTTTTTACAAACCGCTTGAATTTTTTACCCAAAAACGTGAAATTTCAACTAAAATGATGAGGCTTAACAAAAAAGGTTAACTTTTACCCGGAAGATTAATTTTCTGCCAAAAAAAGGCAAATTTGAATAAAAATATTATAATTTAAATTCTTAATTTTCTTTAGAAATAAAATTTTCAAAATAAAAAATCATATCAATTTTTTCAAGGAATCTTCAAACCTCTTGAAAGTCCCTTGAAACCTTACAAAATTTTCAGAAAGCTTCCAAATTTTTGGTCAAAATTATTTAAAAATCTACATTTTGTTAAAAATTTTTTCAAATATTTTCAAGTTTAAAATTATTTTTGAATCTTTTCAAAAATCCTTAAATCTCTTACGCTCACTCAAATTTTTTGTAATCTTGCAAAATTCAAAAAATTTTCTTTTTATTATTCTACATTCTTTTTCCAAGATTTTGTGAAATCACTGCAAATGTGTTCAAATCTCTTTCAATTTTATCTTAAAATTCATTTTTCAAAATAAAAAATAATTTGAAATTTTCCCAGGAATTTGAAGAAAATTTTTTGTTTTCTCGAAACCCTTTAAATGTCTTAAAAAGTTTCTTTTGTCGAAATATTCTTTTTTTTTTGTAATTTTCTCAAATTTAAAATTATTTTTGATTCTTTTAAAAACTTTTAAATCTTTAAAACTTGAAATTTTGAAATCTTTCCAAATGATTCGAATTTTTCTTACCTTTTTTTTTAATCTGCAAAATTAAAAAAATGGCCTCAAATCTTCCATATTTTTTTATCATGATTTTGGAAATCATTAAAAATTTACACTTTGTTTTGAATTTTTAAAAATCTTTTCAAGTTTAAAATTACTTTTTCATCTTTTTCTAACTCCTAAGTATCTTAAACTTACTTAAATTTAAATGAAAATTTGTTATCTTATAAAATTGAAAATTTTTGCTTTTAAACCTTCTATATTCTTTTTCGAAATATTAGGAAATCGTTTAAAATGTTTTCAAATCTCTTTATATTTTTTCTTAAAATTCATTTTTCAATTTACAAAAATCATTTGAAAATTTTCTTGAAATATTTGAAAATTCTTAAAATGCTTCTAAATATTTCGTGCAAAAATATTTAATAATCTAAATTTTATTTAAAATTTATACAAATATTATCAAGTTTGAAATTAGTACCTTTGAATTCGGTGAGCGTAGCACAATTTTTTTCCAATTTTTAGGTAATCATATTTTATTCTCTTGAAACCTTTCAAAATTCTTAAAAAGCTTTTTTTCAAAATCTTCGATATTAAAATATTTTTTTATTTTTTCAAGCTTCTAAGCCTTCTAAATATTTTTTGAAAATGATTTGGATTTTTCCTTAACTTTTCAAACAATTCTGAAAAATTACAAAAATTCAAAACATTTTTTTTTTAATCGTTTGAAATTTTCCCAGGAATCTTCAGAAAAGTTGTTACTATCTGAAATTTCTCAAAATTCTTAAAATGCTTTTTTTTAAATCTTTAAAAATCTACACTCTGTTTAAAATTTTTTGAAATTTTCTCAGGATTTAAATAATCTTCGAATCCTTTCTAAACTACTGAAATTCAGTTTTTCTAAAAAATTTCAAAATCCTAAAAACTTAAAAATATTTTTATAAATGAAAACCTAAATCATACAAAATTTTTCCAGAAACCTTCATATCAGTACCCGTAATTTTTTGGTTACCGGGTTTTCAATAAATTTATAATGTCCTGAAAATTATTTTCTCTTATTAAAAAAAAACATTTACAATTAAAATTTTCACTTTGATCAAAAAAGTTTAGAAAAATTCAGAACTAAATTTTAGCATGAAATAAAAAAATAGACAATAAGTAAAATAAAATTATTTTATTTGATAAAAATACTTTTCATTTTATTTATTACTTCGTTATTTATTCATTAATAGAACTTTTTTTTTTTTTGAATTTAGGAATGTTACTTTTCGTTATTTTTTAGTCTTCCTGAACGTAAAACATTAAACATCTTTAACAGGGAGCGGATGAGAGCCACTGTGAAGTTAGCTGACGAACGCAGCTCGGCCGTCACCTGCGGAGAACAGTCTGTCCAGAAGAGAGGGGATCGCGAATCAACGTGCGCGCCCGGTCTGCGCGCGCACGCTGGCCGCTGGTCTAACCGGGGTTCTCCGCACGTGAGAGCCGAGCTGCGTCCCTCAGCTAACTTCACAGTGGCTCTCATCCGTTTTCTGATCATAAAACATTTAAAACATCTTAGTATTTCTCTTTGAAAATTTCGTCCAGTATTTTGAGAATCTAAATTCTGAACTGAAATTAATTTTTCAGCTCCAAGAAGATCGTCTTCAAGATCTCGAGCGAAGGAAGAAATTTCTGAAAAAAATAATAATAGAAGATCTTCATCGAGACATCGAAGTCAGTCCCGGAATAATCAGCCCCCAGTTGAAGATTTGGACACCCCAAGTGCAATGGATTGCGAAGATGATATCCATGACAATGGAGCTGATAACGACACCTCCGAAACCAAAAACTGCGGAAGCAGCTGTAGCCTTAACTAAAAATATCTCCACTTTCCCATAAAAATCAAAATTTTCTCCTTTTCTCAAAAATTCTAATTAAAATCAAAACATATTTTTTTATTTATTCAAATCAAGACCTTAAATGAGATTAAAATTATTCCAACAAAATTGAATTTAGAGAGGAGGAGAAAAATCGTCGATCCAAATGTAAATCGTATTTTTTTTTTAATTTCTAACGCCTCATGGGCATTGAAGAAACTGTCAAAATACCATTTTTTAGTCCTTTACGCGCTTTGAGATTCGTCCTTTTTAATAAATTTATAATAACAGAAAAAGTTTGTTTTTAATGGTGTAAATAGTTTTAATATTTTAGTTTTTAACGCATAATTAAGAATTGAGTATGACAAAGAATATCACAGAAGAACAGACAAAAATTTAAGATTTATTAATGTAAAGTTTTTTTATTATATTTTCAGTTAAAATAATTGATTATCAACCAAGAAAAAGGGAATTTTTAAGAAAATAGTTAAATTTTCAGCCAATTTGATGAATCTTTGTTTTTAAAAAATTAATGTTTAGTAAGAAGTGTTATTCATATTTCCACCAAAAAGATTTTAATTTTCAATAAAAAAACTTAAATTAAACCAGAAAATACGAATTTTCAACAAGAATGGAACTTTCAATCCGGAAAGATTTTTCAATAAAAAAAAAAAATCTCGTCCAAAATTTTGAGTTTTCAAGTAATAAAGGCGAATTAAAAAAAATGTTGAATTTAGAATACAAAAATATCCATTTTCTACAAAAATAATTCAATTTTTGTCTGAAAAATACGATTTTTCAACAAAAAAAAGTGAATTTTCAACTGACAAATATCAACTGCCTAGCAAAAATGGAATAGCTACATTTTTATTTAAAAAATTAACTTTCAACAAAAAAAAACGAATTTTCAACAAAATGTAGTTAATTTTTAACCAAACAAATTAACTCTGGACTTAAAATGATGCATTTTCAATAAAAAAAATTTAACTAAATAGTTGAATTTTCAACCCAGGAGATGAATTTTCTACCAAAAAATACAAATTTTCAACAACAAAATAGATGAATTTTCAACTAACCATGATAAATTTTCAACCAAAAGATTAAATTTCTATTAAAAAAATTTTCGACAAAAAATGTAATGGTTACATTTTTAGTTAAAAATCTAATTTTCAATAAAAAAAAATTTGTCAACCCAAGAAATGAAATTTCAATCAAAAGTATTATTTTGTACCGGAAAAGAATAATTTTTAACAAAATACATGAATTTTCAACCAAATATTTTAATTTTTAATAGAATTTTAAACCTAATAGTAGAATTTTCAACAAAAAAGGTTAATTTTATACCAAAAAAGACAAATTTTTGAAAAAATAAGACACATTTTCAACTAAAAAAGATAAATTTTCAACAAATAATAGAATAGTTTAATTTTCATTTGAAGAAATAAATTTTTTAGCAACTAAAATAAATTATCAAAGAAATAGTTAAATTTTCAGCCAAACAGATACATTTTTAATCAAAAATATTAAATGTCTATAAAAAAAAATTTCGACGAAAAATGGAATAGTTAAATTTTTAATTAAAAAACTAATTTTTATGAAAAAAAAAATTTTCAACCCATGAAATGAAATTTCAATTAAAAGTATTAATTTTGTACCAAAAAAGAATAATTTTTAAAAAAATTCATGAATTTTCAACCAAATATTTTTATTTTTAATGTAATTTTAAACCTAATAGTAGAATTTTCAACCAAAAAGTTTAATTATATACCAAAAGACAATTTTTTGAAAAAATAGATACATTTTCAACTAAAAAAGATAAATTTTCAACAAATAATAGAAAGTTTAATTTTCAGTTGAAGAAATACATTTTTAAGCAAATAAAATAAATGATCAAAGAAATAGTTAAATTTTCAGCCAAACAGATAATTTTCTAACCAAAAAGATTAAATGTCTATAAAAAAAAATTTCGACAAAAAATGCAATAGTTAAATTTTTAATCAAAAAACTAATTTTCAATAAAAAAAATAATTTCCAACCCAAGAAATGAAATTTCAATCAAAAGTATTAATTTTGTACCAAAAAAGAATAATTTTTAACAAAATGCATGAATTTTCAACCAAATATTTTAATTTTCGATGGAATTTTCAACCTAGTAGTTGAATTCTCAACAAAAGTTAATTTTATACCAAAAAAGACTCATTTTTAAAAAAATAGATACATTTTCAACTAAAAAAGATAAATTTTTAACAAATAATAGAATTGTTTAATTTTCAGTGAAATAAATATTTCTTCAAGCAAATAAAATAAATTATAAAAAGAAATAGTTAAATTTTCAGCCAAACAGATAAATTTTCAATCACTGTCTTCAAAAAAAAATTTTCGACGAAAAATAGAATAGTTAAATTTTTAGTTAAAAAGTTAATTTTCAATAAAAAAAAGTAATTTTCAACCCAAGAAATGAAATTTCAAACAAAAGTATTAATTTTGTACGAAAAAAGAAAAATTGTAAACAAAACTAAAAAAGATAAATTTTTAACAAATAATAGAATATTTTAATTTTCAGTTGAAGAAATAAATTTTTTAGCAAATAAAATAAATTATCATAAATGGCAACGGCCATACCACGCTGGAGACACCAGTTCCCGTTAGATCACTGAAGTTAAGCAGTGTTGGGCGCGGTTAGTACTTGGATGGGTGACCGTCTGATACTACTGCGTTGCTGTTGGCGGCCGTGGGTGTGGTGAGCCCACACTTGTAGTTATTTACTACAAGAAACTATCCACCTAGAAACACTACCCGAATCGGGTAGTGTCACGCTTACCCCTTGAAGCTCGCCGAAAGGGAAATGGCTTAATGGTATATATATATCATAGAAATAGTTAAATTTTTAGCCGAACAGATAGATTTTCAACCAAAAAGATGAAATGTCTATAAAAAAATTTTTTGACGAAAAATGGAATGGTTAAATTTTTAGTTGAAAAACTAATTTTTAATGAAAAAAAAATAATTTTCAACCCAAGAAATGAAATTTCAATCAAAAGTATTATTTTGTACCGAAAAAGAATATTTTTTAACAAAATGTATGAATTTTCAACCAAATATTTTAATTTTGAATGGAATTTTTTATCCTAATAGTTGAATTTTCAACAAAAAAGGTTAATTTTATACCAAAAAAGACAAAT
>CAKNYM010052125.1:169751-198114 GCA_932195095.1 Andricus curvator | reverse complement strand
TGGTTGGAAATTAAATTTTTTGTTAGAAATTTAACTATTTTGGTAGAAAGTTCAAGTATTTGGTTGAAAAGTAACTTTTTTGTTGATAATGAAAATTCATCCTTTTGGCTTGATAATTCAACTATTTTGTAGAAAATTCGTCTTTTTGGTTTGAAAAATCAACAATTCATAGGAATTTTTTTTCTTTCTTGGTTCAAAATTTCTCTTTTTTTCAAATTCAACTAGTTTGGTAGAAAATTATTCTGATTTGGTTGAGGGTTCATATCTCTTTGGTTGAAAATGTAATTATATTGTTTCAAATTTAATCATTTTTTTAGAAAATTAAAATCTTTTGGTAGAAAAATTCAACTATTTGGTTGAAAATTAACTTTTTTGTTGCAAATTAAAATTTTTGATAGAAAAAATCAACCGTCTGGTTGAAAGTTCAGGTATTTTGTTAGAAATTCAACTATTTTGGTAGAAAGTCCAACTATTTGGTTGAAAAGTAACTTTTTTGTTGATAATGAAAATTCATCCTCTTGGCTTGAAAATTCAACTATTTTGTAGAAAATTCGTCTTTTTGGTTTGAAGACTCAACAATTTATAAAAAAAAATTTTCTTTCTTGGTTCAAAATTTATCTTTTTTTTCAAATTCAACTATTTTGGTAGAAAATTAAATCTCTTTGGTTGAAAATTTAATTATTTTGTTTCAAATTTTTTTTTTGGTAGAAAATTAAAATATTTTGGTAGAAAATTCAACTATTTGGCTGAAAATTAACTTTTTTGTTGAAAATTCATATTTTCGGTTTAAAAATTCAACTCTATGGTTGAAAAGTCTTCTTTTTAGTTTGAAAATTAATCTCTTTTGGTAAAAAAATTTGGTTGAAAAATGAACTAATTTATTGAAAATTCAATTGTTCAGTTGAAGATTCATAATTTTAGTTGAAAATTCAACTATGTAGTATTTTTCAAATTTATTTTCTTTTTAGGTAGAAAATTCAAATATTTTAGTAGCATCCGATTTTTCGCTCGATCGAACGACTAGAATAGGAAAGCTTTTTGGTGTTTTCAGTTTAGCCAGTGGCTCTTTCCTGTGGGAAGAATGTCGAGGAGTAAAAAAGGCAGAGAACATGTCGATCGCAGATCTTTAACTTTTTCCAAAAAATTTCATTTTCTGATCAAGAAATTTCACTTTTTTCAAAATAAAATCAAAAAGTTCTGTTTCTAAGAAAACTGTTTTGTAGAATAAAAAGAAAATTTTCCGATCCTTTTCTGGTTCCTGAGATTTCAAAAAATTTGAAACAAAATGTATAGCTTTGAAGATTTCGAAAAAGAAGCTTTTTAAGTATTTTTCAAATGATTTTTTATTATAGAAAAGTGAAAAAGGTTTCCGAACATTTACAATGGTTTCCTTAAACTTTTAAACAGAATCTAAAAATTTTAAGAGCTTTTCAAGTTCCTTGATTTTTTATTTCGAAAAATTAATTTCAAGGAAAAATTGAAAAAGATTTCGAATATTGTCGATAAAGAATCAAAACTTTCAGACAAATTCAGGAAAAATTTCAATCATTTTTAAAGATATTTAAAACCTTCGGAAAAATTTCAAAGTGTAGATTTTTGAAGATTTTAAAATGAAAATTTGAAGCTTTTAAAGGATTTTTAAATTTTTCAAAGCAATACAATTTTTTTTTAAAGATTTCTGGGAAAATTTTTAATTATTGCTTTTTCTTACATTTATTTTATGAGAATATATATGAAGATTTTGAAACATTTCAAAAGATTTCTAAAATATAAAATATGAAAAAAAAATGTTAAAGATTTTTAAGGATTTTACAAAGTTTGAAGATAATAAACAAATCTTCTTCAAAAATTTGAAGCTTTTGAAAGGATTTTGAATTTGAAATTTAAAGGGTTTTCTAAATTTTAATTACTTTTTAATTACAAATTTAAAGTTTTTTGAAACATTCGAAAATAATAATAAACATTTTGTAAGATTCATAGGAAAAATGTTAAATTATTCCTGTTTCTTAAATTCATTTTAAGAAAATATTTAAGAAGATTTTGAGACATTTCAAAAGAATTCCAAAAATTTTTCAAAGGAATCTTCAACAGAGAATAATTTTAAAACATTTTGAATTTTAGAAACAATTTCAAAAAGAATTTAATTTCTGAAAAGATTTCAAAAAATTAAAAACAAAAGGTAGATTGTTAGAAATTTCGTATTAAAATGTTAAAGCTTTTTGAAGATTTTTGAAAGTTTCAAGATAATAAACAAATTTTCTTTGAAAAGTTAAAGCTTTTTAAGGATTTTGAAACGTTTCTAAATAACAAAAAATGTAAGAATCCCGGGAAAATTTTTTGTCTTTTTTTTTTTTAAATATTTTAAATGTGCATATTTAAAAAAGATTTTACAAAATTTAAAAAGATTTCCAAAATTGTTGAGAAAGATTTCAAGATTTTAAGGCAATTTTTTTTGTCACATTTTAAACAATTTTTAGGAAAAATACGAATCGTTTTAAAACATATTTTGATGTTTAGAAACAATTTCAAAAATAATTAAAAAGTTTAAACAAATCGAAAAAGTTAAAAATAAAATGTAGATTGTTGAAGATTTCGAAATAAAATGTTGAAAAATTTTAAAGATTTCACAAAGTTTCAAGTTAATAAACAAATTTTCTTTCAAAATTTAAAGCTTTTTAAGGATTTTGAAACGTTTCTGAATAACAACAAATGTAAGAATCTTGGGAATTTTTTTTTCTTTTTGTTTTTTTAAATATTTTAGAAGTGCATATTTAAAAAGATTTTACAAAATTTAAAAAGATTTCCAAAATTGTTGAAAAAGACTCCAAGATTTTAAGGCAATTTTTTTTGTCGCATTTTAAAAAAATGTTCAAAAAAATGCTAATTGTTTTGAAACATATTTTGCAGTTTAGAAACAATTTCAACAATAATTAAAAATTTGAAAAAATTCCAAAAAGTTTAAAATAAAATGTAGATTTTTGAAGATTTCGAAATAAAATGTTGAAGCCTTTTTAGGATTTCACAAAGTTTCGAGATAATAAATAAATTTTCTTTGAAAATTTAAAACTTTTTAAGAATTTTTAAACGTTTCAAAATAACAAAAAAAAGTAAGAATCCTGGGTAATTTTAAAATTTTTCTTTTCTTAACAGATTTACTAAATAATTGGAAAAGAATCTTCAAGATTTTAGGGAAATTTTTTTTATTATTTTAGGAAAACTGAAATCATTTTAAAACATATTTTGAAGTTTACAAACTATTTCAAAAATAATTTAAAACTTGGAAAGGATTCAAAGAGTTAAAAATAAAATGTAGATTGTTGAATATTTCGAAATAAAATGTTGAAGCTTTTTAAGGATTGTACAAAGTTTAAATATAACAAACAAATTTTCTTCAAAAATTTGAAGCTTTTGAAGGATTTCTTTTCTTATTAAAATATTTTTAAAAATTTCAAGATTCCGGGAATATTTTTAAATTTGTCTGTTGTTTTAATTGATTCCAAAGAATGTTGAAATATAATCTCCAAGATATAAAGGCAATTTTGTTTTTGCAGCATTTAAAAAAAATTAATTCGAATCACTTGAAAACATATTTTCAATTTTAGCTACAATTTCAAAAATTATTTAAAATATGAAAAGATTTCAAAAAATTAAAAACAAAATATATATTGTTGAATATTTCAAAATAATTTTTTTAAGCTTTTGAGAGATTTTCCAAAGTTTAAAGATAAAAAAGAAATTTTCTTTAAAAATTGTAGGCTCTTGTAAAATTTTGAAACGTTTCAAAATAATAAAAAAAATGTAAGATGCCCTGGAAAATCTTAAATAATTTTTTTTCTAATGAGAGTATCTAAAAATATTTTAAAAAATTTCAAAATATTTCCAAAATTGTGAATTAGAATTTCTAAGGTTTTAAGGGATTTTTTAAAAATTATGTAGCATTTTTAAAAAAATGTAAGAAAAATTCAAATCATTTCAAAACATATTTTGAAGTTTTGAAAAAATTCCAAAAATAATTAAAGACCTGGAAAAATTTTAAAAATGTAATAACAAAGGGTGAATATTTTCGTGGGAAAATATGACAAATTTTTCTTTTTTAAACAGATTCAAAAAAATGTTGTAAAACAATCTCCAAGATTTTAAGGCAATTTTTTTTGCAGCATTGAACAACAATTTTAATTAATCCTGGGAAGTTTAAAAAATTTTCTTTTTCTAAAAGATTTCCCAAATGGTTGGAAAAGAATCTTCAAGATTTTAGGGAATTTTTTTTTTATTTCAGGAAAAATTCAAATAATTTTAAAACATATTTTGAAGTTGACAAACAATTTGAAAAATAATTTAAAATTTGGAAAGGATTCAAAAAGTTAAAAAGAAAATGTATATTGTTGAAGATTTCGAAATAAAATGTTGAAGCTTTTTAAGAAGTTTACAAAGTTTAAAGATAACAAACAAATTTTCTTTAAAAATTTGAATCTTTTGAGAAAATTTTTACATTTTTCTGTTGTTTTAATTGATTTCAAAAAATGTTGAAATATAATCTCCAAGATATAAAGGCAATTTTCTTTTTGCAGCATTAAAAAAAAAATTTAATTCGAATCACTTGAAAACAAATTTTTTAATTTTAGCAACAATTTCAAAAATAGTTTAAAATTTGAAAAGATTTCAAAAAGTTAAAAACAAAATGTATATTGTTGAAGATTTCAAAATAATTTATTTAAGTTTTTGGGGGATTCTGGAAAGTTTGAAGATAATAAAGAAATTTTCTTTAAAAATTTTAGGCTTTTGTAAAATTTTGAAACGTTTCAAAATAATAAAAAAAATGTAAGATTCCCTGGAAAATCTTAAATCATTTTTTTTTCTAATGAGAGTATCTGAAAATATTTTCAAAAATTTGAAAATATTTCCAACATTTTTGAATGAGAATTTCTAAGGTTTTAAGGGATTTTTTAAAAATTATGTAGCATTTTTAAAAAAATCTGGGAAAAATTCAAATAATTTTAAAACATATTCTGAAGTTTAAAAAAAATCCCAAAAATAATTAAAGACTTAAAAAAATTTCAAAAAGTGAACATTTTTAAATTTAGGAGTACTTTCGAAAATAATTTCTAATTTGAAAAGATTTAAAAAAATTAAAAACAAAATGTAGATTGGTAAAGATTTCGAAACCAAATTTTGAAGGTTTTTGAGGATTTTATAAAGTGTCAAAATAATGAACAAACTTTCGTTACAAATTTGAAGCTTTCGAAGGATTTTGAAAGGCTTTAAAATGATCAAAAAAATTTGTAATATTTCTGGAAAAATTAAAAAAATTTATTTCTTTTTAAAGGATTCTAAAAAATATTGGAAAAGAATGTCCTAGATTCCAAGGTAATTTTCTTTTTGCAGCATTAAAAAAATTCAAAATTTTCACGTTTAGGAATAATTTTAAAAATAATTTGAAATTAAAAAAGATTCCAAAAAATTAAAACCAAAATGTAGATTGTTGAAGATTTCAAAATAAAATGTTGAAGCTTTCAAAATTTTTAAAATTTGTGAAATGATTTTCAAAATTTTCTAAATTTTTTTTTTGACACATATGAAATTTTTTAAAATCATTTGAATATTTGAAAATAAACTTTACAATGTTCGGGTCAAAGTTTTAAGATAATAAATTTGAAAATTTTAAGCTTTTTAAGGATTTTGGAACATTTTAAAATGATAAAAAAAATAGTAAGCTTTCCTAGAAAATCTTAAATTATTCTTTTATTTTTTTATTTTTTGAGAGAATAATTAAAAATATTATAAAACATTTTGATTCATTCTCCAAATTTTTGAAAAAGAATATGCTAGATTTTAAGGTAATTTTTAAAATTTTGCAACATTTTGAAATGAACATAAGAAAAATTTTGAAGTTTTTTGAGATTTATCATTTAAAAAAATTAATGTTTAAATAAAAGTTATAAAGCTTTCTAAACATTTTAAAAAATTATAAAAATGGGACGACATAAAAATCCTGAAAATAAAATTCTTGAAACTGTAAAATTCCCAAAAAAGAAAATTCCCGAAATTATGAAATTGCCGACAATTTGAAATTCCTAAAGTGGAAAGTTTCGGAATAATAAATTACCTGGAAGTTTATAATATTAACGAATTTGAAAATTCCTGAATCTAAATAATTAAAAATTATTTAAATGATATATAAATTATAATATAAAAAATATTTTTAATAAAATTAAAAATTAAATTAGTTCAGAAACTTTTGAATTTTTTCAGAGATTACAAATATTTTTAAATTTCTAGTAAACTTCTAGAAGTCCGGATTTTTTTTTTAAATTGACTCGAATTTTTCATAAAATTTGGTCAAATCCTGCAAAATAAAATTTTTTCAAAATTTTCTAGATTTTTTTTGACACATCTGAAATTTTTAAAAACCTTTTTTAATTTTCTGAAGAATCTCAAAAAAATTATATCGATATAACTTCAAAAACAAACTGATGATTTCCTTGTTCTTAAGAGCTCAAAATATAATTTTAGCTTAAATTTAGTTGTTTAAAATTTTTTAACAAATAAATAGTTATTCCAAATTTGTATTCTGTAATAATTTTTTTTTTATTTTCAAACAGAGATTTAATTTAATTTTCCATTTTTCAGAATTTTATTTCCCTAGAGATAAAATATAAAAAAAAATATCCCCTATATTAAAATAAATTTTAAAAAATTTACCCCACAAATTCCCCATAAGAACAACAAATAAAATGAATTTCTTCCTTCTGGATTCTCAGAAACCTCGCAAAATAAATGGGTGGTTGGAAAAAAGATTTTTAAAAAAATTCTATGACTAGGAATGAAAAAAAAAATTTTGAACGTAAAATTTCATATCAGTCAGAATTTTCCTTTTTTTTTAAGTACAAGAAAGTCCATTGAAGCTCAAGCATTAGTTTCCCTTAATCTCATATCTTGACCTTAATAATTCAGCCCCCACTTCCTAAGTTTTTTTTTCCTACGAGGATATAACTTCCTCCCATAAAGTGAATTACTAAAGAGAGAAAATTTTTAGGAAGAATTTTCTTAAGTTGAAATTAATTTTAGTTATTAATATTCAATTAAAATAGTAATTTTAACTGAAATAATGAAAATTTCATTAAACAATTTTTCGTTTCCTTTTCCTTATTATCACTTTTATCGTGAAATTATACTCTAGAATTTTAAGTGATTTAAAGGAGAAGAGAGCTTTTTAATTTTCTGATGGATTAACTGAATCACAAAAAATCTGTTAACGACCTGAGATAGCTTTTTAAATGCTGACTTCTTTGCTAGAAAAGAGGATTCTTACCCCTTTAGATAGATCCATCCAAAGCATATTTTTCATAAATGATTATTTATTTTTGAATATTATTCAAAAATTATTTTCTATTTTTTTAATAGAATTCAAATTCAATTTCAAAATCAATTGATTTTTTTAATTTTTTTGATTAACTTTGATTATTTTTTCTTATTTTTAATTCTTTGTATTATTCGGAATTCATTTGAATTTTTTTCAATTCATTCAATTATTTTTTTGTCCAACTTTTTGTTTTTTAAATATTTTTTTCATTCCTCTGTAGTCCATTAGGTTTATTTTCAAATTATTTTTTTCAATCGTAAAAAAGAAGATAAAAAATAAAAAAATTAAACCTTTTGGAAAACGACACCAGAAAAGAAAAAAAAATGAAAAAACAAAAGTTTTTTAACCTATTGAAGTTTTTTGAATTCCCTTCAATTCATTATAATTTTTTTTATATACGCTTGAATTCTTTAATTTCTTTGAACTTTTATGAAATTTCTCATTTTCACTAATTGTATTTTGGAAATTCACTTTGAGTCCTCTGAATTCACTTGAATTCTTTGTAATTCTTTAAACTCTTCAAGTACTTGGAAATTTTTTTTTTCCTTGTGATTCTTGTGTATTCTTTAAACTCTCTAAATAATTAAAACTTTTTTGAAATTGATATTTTTTTTAGTTTCTTTAAATGAATTTGATTATTTCTCCTTTTTTTAATTCTTTGTATTATTCGGAATTCCCTTGAATTGTTTAAATTCTTTTAATTCTTTTGAATTTCTCCAATTTTTTGGGTTTAAAATATTTTTTGAATCCCTCTGTAGTCTATTGATTTTATTTTTAAATTAATAAATGTAATTAATTAAATTTTCATAAAATGATTGAGTTTTCATTTATTTTTTCATTTTTATTTTATTATTCTTATTCAATCTTTTTTAGTTCTATTGAAGTTTTTTGAATTCCCTTCAATTCTTTATAATTTTTCAATATTCGCTTGAATTCTTTAATTTCTTTAAACATTTATGAAAATTTTGATTTTCACTAATTGTTTGTATTTTGGAAATTACTTTGATTCCACTTAATTCACTTGAATTCTTTGTAATTCTTTAAACTCTTCAAGTACCTGCACATTTTTTTTCTTTTGATTCTTGTGTATTCTATAAACTTTCTAAATACTAAAAACGTTTTTGAAGTTCATATTTTTTTTTAGTTTTTTTTAATTGACTTTGATTATTTCCTCTTTTTTTTTTAATTCTTTATGTTATTCGGAATTCCCTTGCATTTTTTTAATTCTTTCAATTCTTTTAAATTTCTCCAATTTTTTGTTTTTTAAATATTTTTTGAAACCCTCTGTAGTCTATTGAGTTTATTTTTAAATTCATAAATTCAATTAATTAAATTAAATTTTATTCTTTATTTATATATTTTATCTTATTTATATAAGTTTTTTTTTAGTTTCTTTGATTGACTTTGATTATTTCCTCTTTTTTTAATTCTTTGTATTATTCGGAATCCCCTTGAATTTTTTAATTCTTTCAATTCTTTTAAATTTCTCCAATTTTTTGTTTTTTTAATATTTTTTTAATCTCTCTGTAGTCTATTGAGTTTATTTTTAAATTCATAAATTTAATGAATTAAATTTAATGTTATTAAATGATTAAATTTTCATTTATTTTTTTATTATTCTTATTCAATATTTTTTAGTTCTATTGAATTTTTTTGAATTCCCTTTAATTCTTCATAATTTTTTAAATATTCGCTTGAAGTCTTTAATTTCTTTAAACATTTATGCCATTTTAAATTTTCACTTATCGTTTGTATTTCGGAAATTCACTTTGATTCCTCTGAATTCACTTGAATGTTTTGCACATTTTTTTAAGTTATTCATTTTTTTTCTTGTGATTATTGTGTATTCTTGAAACTCTTCGAACACTACAAATTTTTTTGAAGTTATTAATTTTGTTAGTTCTTTGAGTTAATTTTGATTTTTTCCTCTTTTTTCAATTCTTTGTTTTATCCGGAATTTGAAAATTAATTTTAAGTGCTCTGAATTCACTTGAATTCTTTTTAATTCTCCAAACTCTATGAATATTTGCAATTTTTTTTAATTCACAGTGCGTTTCTTCAATTGTTTATATCATTCGGAATTCACTTGAATTCTTTTGTATTCTTTTAGCTGTTCATGTATTTGAAACTTTTTTGAAGTTATTAATTTTTTTAATTTTTTTAATTCACTTCGATTTTTTTTCTCTCTTTCTATATATTCTTTGTTTTAGTCGGAATTTACTTGAATTCTTTTAATTCTTTATATTCTTTTAAATTTTCCCAATTTTTTGTTGTTTAAATATTCTTTTGAATTCGTTTGTATTCTTTTGAGTTCACATTCAATCTTTTGTGAGTCCTATCGAAGTTTTTTGAATTCCATTCAATTCTTTATAATTTTGTAATAATCGTTTAAATTCTTCAATTTCTTTAAATATTTATGAAATTTTGAATTTTCACTTATTGTTTGTATTTCGGAAATTCACTCTGAGTCCTCTGAATCCACTTGAATTCTTCGTAATTCTTTAAACTCTTCAAGTACTTGCACATTTTTTTTCTTGTGATTCTTGTGTATTCTTTAAACTCTCTAAATACTTAAAACTTTCTTTCCTCCTTTTTTAATTCTTTGCATTATTCGGAATACCCTTGAATTTTTTTAATTCTTTCAATTCTTTTAAATGTCTCCAATTTCTTGTTTTTTAAATATTTTTTTGAATCCCTCTGTAGTCTATGGAGTTTATTTTTAAATTCATAAATTTAATTAATTTAATTTTAATAAATGATTAAATTTTTAATTATTTTTTTCATTTTTATTTTATTATTCTTATTTAATCTTTTTTAGTTCTATTGAAGTTTTATGAATTCCCTTCAATTCATTATAATTTTTTTATATTCGCTTGAATTCTTCAATTTCTTTGAACTTTTATGCAATTTTTCATTTGCACTAATTGTTTGTATTTTGGAAATTCACTTTGAGTCCTCTGAATTCCCTTGAATTCTTTGTAATTCTTTAAACTCTTCAAGTACTTGCACATTTTTTAAAATTATTTATTTTTTGCTTGTGATTCTTGTGTATTCTTTAAACTCTCTGAATACTTAAAACTTTTTTAAGGTTGATATTTTTTTTTAGTTTTTTCGAATTACTTTGAATATTTCCTCTTTTTTAATTCTTCGTATTATCAGGAATTTCCTTGAATTTTTTTAATTATTTCAATTTTTTTTTTAATTTCTCCAATTTTTTGTTTTTTAAATATTTTTTGAATCCCTCTGTAGTCTATTGAGTTTATTTTTAAATTAATAAATTTAATTAATTAAATTTTATTTTATTGAATTATTAAATTTTCATCTATTTTTTTATTTATTTTTTCATTTTTATTTTATTATTCTTATTCAATCTTTTTGAGTTCTATGGAAGTTTTTTTAATTCCCTTCAATCCATTTTTTGAATTTTTTAATATTCGCTTGAATTCCTTAATTTCTTTAAACATTTAAGAAATTTTTAATTTTCACTTATTGTTTGTATTTCGGAATTCACTTGAATCCTTGTGAATTCTTTAAGCTCTTCATATATTTGAAACTTTTTTAAAGATATTAATTTTTTTAATTCTTTGAATTCACTTTGATTTTTTTTTCTTTTTTCTATTTATTCTTTGTTTTATTCGGAATTTACTGGAATTCTTTTAAATTTTTCCAATTGTTTGTTTTTTAAATATTCTTTTGAATTCTTTTGTAGTCTTTTGATTCACGTTCAATCTTTTTGAGTTCTATTGAAGTTTTATGAATTCCCTTCAATTCTTTATAATATTGTAATATTCGCTTGAATTCTTTAATTTCTTTAAACATTTATGACATTTTGAATTTTTACTCATTGTTTGTATTTCGGAAATTCACTTCAATTCCTCTGAATTCACTTGAATTTTTTGGACATTTTTTTAAGTTATTCATTTTTATCTTGTGATTATTGTGCATTCTTTAAACTCTTTAAATACTTGAAACTTTTTTAAAGTTATTAATTTTTTTAATTCTTTGAATTCACTTTGATTTTTTTCTCTTTTTTTGCTTAATTGTTTGTTTTATCCGGAATTTGAAAATTCATTTTCAGTGCTCTGAATGCACTTGAATTCTTTTTAATTCTTCGAACTATATAAATATTTGCAATTTTTATAATTCACAGTGCATTTCTTCAATTGTTTATATAATTCGGAATTCACTTGAATTCTTTTGTATTCTTTGAGCTCTTCATATATTTGAAACTTTTTTGAAGTTATTAATTTTTTTAATTCTTTGAATTCACTTCGATTTTTTTCTCTCTTTCTTTATATTCTTTGTTTCATTCGGAATTTACTTGAATTCACTTAATTCTTTCAATTCTTCTCAATTTTTCCAATTTTTTGTTTTTCAAATATTCTTTTGAATTCTTTACCATTCTTTTGAGTTCACGTTCAATCTTTTTGAGTTCTATCGAATTTTTATGAATTCCATTCAATGCTTTATAATTTTTTGATATTCGCTTGAATTCTTTAATTTCTTTAAACATTTATGAAATTTTGAATTTTCTCTTATTGTTTGTATTTCGGAAATTCACTCTGAGTCCTCTGAATCCACTTGAATTCTTCGTAATTCTTTAAACTCTTCAAGTACTTGCACCTTTTTTTTCTTTTGATTCTTGTGTATTCTTTAAACTCTCTAAATACTTAAAACTTTCTTTCCTCCTTTTTTAATTCTTTGTATTATTCGGAATGCCCTTGAATTTTTTTAATTCTTTCAATTCTTTTAAATGTCTCCAATTTCTTGTTTTTTAAATATTTTTTTGAATCCCTATGTAGTCTATGGAGTTTATTTTTAAATTCATAAATTTAATTAATTTAATTTTAATAAATGATTAAATATTCGTTTATTTTTTTCATTTTTATTTTATTATTCTTATTTAATCTTTTTTAGTTCTATTGAAGTTTTATGAATTCCCTTCAATTCTTTATATTTTTTTAATATTCGCTCGAATTCATTAATTTCTCTAAACATTTATGAAATTTTGAATTTTCACTCATTGTTTGTATTTTGGAAATTCACTTTGATTCCTCTGAATTCACTTGAATTTTTTGCACATTTTCTTAAGTTATTCATTTTTTTCTTGTGATTATTGTGTATTCTTCAAACTCTTCAAACACTTCAAATTTTTTTGAAGTGATTAATTTTTTTAGTTCTTTGAATTCACTTTGATTTTTCCAATTTTTTTAAAATTCTTTGTTTTATCCGGAATTTGAAAATTAATTTTAAGTGCTCTGAATTCACTTCAATTCTTTTTAATTCTTTAAACTATATAAATATTTGCAATTTTTTCAATTTACAGTGCGTTTCTTTAATTATTTATATTATTCGGAATTTACTTGAATTCACTTCATTCTTTCAATTCTTTTTAATTTTTCTAATTTTTTGTTTTTTAAATATTCTTTTTCATTCTTTTGAGTTCTATCGAATCTTTTTGAATTCCATTCAATTCTTTATAATTTAATAATATTCGCTTCAATTCTTCAATTTCTTTAAACATTTATGAAACTTTGAATTTTCACTCATTGTTGGTATTTCGGAAATTCACTTTGATTCCTCTGAATTCACTTGAATTTTTTGTAATTCTTTAAATTCTCTAAGTAATTGCAAATTTTTTTAAGTTATTAATTTTGTTAATTATTTGGATTCACTTTGATTTTTTCCTCTTTTTTTTAATTGTTTGTTTTATCCGGAATTTTAAAATTCATTTTAAGTGCTCTGAATTCACTTGAATTCTTTTCAATTCTTCAAACTATATGAATATTTGCAATTTTTTTAATTCACAGTGCGTTTCTTCAATTGTTTATATTATTCGGAATTCACTTGAATTCTGGTGTATTCTTCAAGCTCTTCATATATTTGAAACTTTTTTGAAGTTATTAATTTTTTTAATTCTTTGAATTCACTTTGATTTTTTTTTCTTTTTTCTATATATTCTTTGTTTCATTCGGAATTTACTTGAATTCACTTAATTCTTTCAATTCTTTTAAATTTTTCGAATTATTTGTTTTTTAAATATTCTTTTGAATTCTTTTGTATTCTTTTGAGTTCACATTCAATCTTTTTGAGTTCTATCGAAGTTATTTGAATTCCATTCAATTCTTTATAATTTTTTAATAAGCGCTTAAATTCTTCAAATTCATTAAACTTTTCTGAAGTTGTTAATTTTTAGAAATTGTTTGTATTTTAAACATTCATTTTAAGTGCTCTGAATTCACTTAGATTCTTTGCAATTCTTTGAACTATTCAAATACTTTCAATTTTTTGAAGTAATTAATTTTTTTATTTCCTTGAATTCACTTCGATTTTTTTTCTTCGCCTTGTATTCTTTGTTTAATTTGGAATTCTTCTAATTTTTTTTTAATTCACATGACATTATTTAATTTTTTTTAATTCCTTAGAATTCCCTTCAACTCTTTATTATTTTTTATTATTTGCTTGAATTCTTCAAATTCTTTGAACTTTTCTAAAGTGTTCAATTTTCTTAAGTTCTTTGTATTTTGAAAATTCACTTCATATTTTCTGAATTCACTTAAATTCTTTGCAAATCTTTAAATTCTTTAAATTCTTTTGAACTAATCATATTTTTTCAATTCTTAAAATCCCCATGAAGTTTAGAATTCTTTATCGTTTACGAAAATTGATAAAAATTGTTATGTTTGTGCAAAATAATTATTTTAAATTATTATTTGAAAATGATTTTTTTAACTTCTAAAGTCTTTCATTTTTGAATTCACTTAAATTATTTTGTATTCTTTACACTCTTTAAAAACTATCAACTTTTTTAAACTTCATTATTCTTTTAATTCTTTTAATTCACATGTTTGTGAAAAATAATTTATATTTTGAATATTATTTAAAAATTATTTTGAAATCTTTTGAAGTCTTTAATTTTCGAATATAGAGATACGTAATTATTTTGAAATTTCGGAATTTTTTGGAATTTTGAATACGGTTATATTCTTTTCATTATATTGAACTCACTTGAATTCTTTTGTATTCTTTGAACTATTTAAATACTTTAAATTTTCTTAAAGTTGTTAATCTTTTTAATTCTTTGAATTCACCTTAAATTTTCTTCAATTTGTTGTATTAGTCAGAATTCACTTTAATTTATTTGAATTCTTTTAAATCTTTTAAATTTTTCGCATTTCTTATAATTCTTTTCACTCTTTTGAGTTCATATTCAATTTTTTTTCTCTTGAATTTTCTCAAATTCAAGGAAGAAGGAAAATTTAAAGGAAGAATTAAAAAAAATTCAAGATAATTCAAAAGAATTGAAAAGAATTGAAGATAAAATAAAAATACTGCATTTGTAATAATTCAAAGAATTTTCAGAATTTTGAGAATTGTAAATATAAAAAAAATTGAAGGAAATTCAGTGTGATTGCAAAAACTTCAAAGGAATTCAAGGATTTCAAAAAATTATATAAATTCAAAAGAATTCAAAAAATATTAAGAATTCAAGTGAATTCCAAATAATTCAGGTAAATTGCAAATAATACGAAGAATTTATGGTAATTCAAGATTAATTCAAAGAAATGAAAAAATTAATAACTTCAGAAGAGTTTAAATAATTCAAGCGAATAATAAAAAATACAAAGATTTTTGTATTGCCAACGGCCATGCCACGCTGAAAAAACCAGTTCTCGTCAGATCACTGAAGTTAAGCAGCGTTGGGCGCGGTTAGTACTTGGATGGGTGACCATTCGAGAATACTGTGTGCTGTTGGCATATTATGGGTGTGGTGAGCCCAAATTTGTAGTTATTTATAACTACAAGAAAACTATCCACCTAGAAACACTACCCGAATCGGGTAGTGTCACGCCTACCCTGAAAGGGAAATGGCTTAATGGTATACAAAGAATTTAAAGGAATTCAAGGTGATTTAAAAAAACTCAAGAAAACTCAAAAAGATCGAATATAAACTCGAAAGACTAAAAAAAAATTCCAGAATTCAAAAAAATTCAAGTGAATTCCGAATAATACAAAGATTTGAAAAAAACTTGAACGTAAATTCAAAGAATTTAAAGAATTCCAAGGAATTCAATTGAATTCAGCTGCCTTAAAGTGAATTCCAAAATAATAAAATTTCAAAAATTCAAGCGAATAATGAAGAAATATAAAAAATTGAAGATAATTCGGATTATAGATTAAATTTTTTAAAAGATCCTTCAGTTTTTTAAAAATATTTTTCTGAAAATATATTTTTTGTTCTAAAATAATATTTTTCAACGATTAAATTCAAGTGATTTTATAGGAACTTTTATAGACGACAAAATCCTTTGTCAAAGATTTTTTTTTGCTGACCAAGTCTATCTCGACAGGTTATGGAAATATGTCAAGCACATTTTCTAGTGCTTCGCACGTTAAACCGTTTTGAATTTTCCCTTATTTCAAATAAACTCTTTAACCGCAACAAAAGAATTTTATTATATTTTTATTTTTGTTATTTTAATTTTTTATTAGAAATTATATTAAAAATTTGTTAAAATTATTTTAGAAAAATCGAAGGGGTTTACCAATAACTCAATTTTTATAATTTCCCTCGAAGTTTGGGAATTCTCAAAATTCTTTGAATTCTTTTGAATATATATGATTTTTTTTAATTCCTTTAATTTCATCAAAGTTTTCAATTTTTTGTATTATTTGGAATTCACTAAATTCTTTTAATTCTTTTGAATTTGCTTACAATTTTTTTAGTTCATATTCAATTCTTTTAAATCCTCTTGAATTCTCTTAACACTTTTGGAATTCACCTTGAATTTTCTTAAATTTTTTGGAATTCACTTGAATTCTTTGGAATTCTTCGAATTTTTTGAATTTTTTAAAACTTGTATGATTTTTCGAATGCCTTGAATTACCTGGAAGTTTTTGAAATCAAACTGAATTCTCTTCAATTTTTTGTATTTTTTGTAATTCTCTAAATTGTTGAAACTTTTGGAATTTTTAAAATTGTTTGAATTATTTTGAATTTTCTTGCAGTCTTTCGAGTTTATCTTTAATTAATTTGAATTCTCTTGAATTCTCTTGAATTTTAATAAATTATTTGTTTTATTTGGAATTCATTTTAAAATGTTTAAATTGTTTGAATTATTAAATATTTTTTTAATTGTTTGAATTCTACCAAATTTCCTTGCGGTATTTCGAGTTTGCATTAAATTCTTTTGAATTCCATGAATTGACTTAAAGTTTTTGAAATCACACTGAATTCTCTTCAATTTTTTGTATTATTTGGAATTTATTAAATTCTTCTAATTCTCTGAGTTCTTTTGAATTTATACGATTTTTTGAATTCCCTGGAAGTTTTTGAAATCGCACTGAATCCGCTTAAATTTTTTGTATGATTTGAAATTCTATAAATTCTTCATATTTTTTGAATTTTTCAAATTGCTTTAATTATTTTAAATTTTCTTGCAGTCGTTTGAGTTCATCTTTAATTCTTTTTAATTCTTTGAATTTTCTTAAAGTTTTTGAAAACGCCCTGAATTCCCTACAATTTTTTTGTAATTTCCAAATGATACAAACAATTGAAGGGAATTCAGTTAAGGAATTTAAAAAAAACATGAAAATTCATCAGAATTCAAAGAATTTTCAGGATTCCAAAGAATTCAAGGGAATTCCAAACAATATAAAAAATTGAAATAAAAAGTACCAAGAATTAAAGGGAATTCTAAAATAATAGAAAGAATTGGAGGGAATTCAAGGTAAATTAAAAAAAATTCCAGATAATTAAAGAGTATTCAAAATAATTCAAGGTGAACTAAAAAAATGGATAAGGGAATGCAAGGGAATTTGAAAATTTAAAAAATAAAAAAAAATTTTTAAGTTCAAAGGTTCAAAAGAACTTAAAGAATTAAAAAAACTTTGAAAGAATTCAAAGGAATTGAACGAATCTCAGAAGAATGCAACGAAATGCAAAAGAAGTCAAACAATTAAAACATTTTAAATAATTCAAAGAATTTAAAAAATAAAGAGTATTTCAAATAATAGAAAATATTCACGGGAATTCAATCTAAATTAAAAAGTTTCAAAGGAATTCAAAGAATTTAGAAAATGTAATGTAAATTTCAAATAATAAAAATAAGTTAGGAAAATTCAAGATAATTTAAGGGAATTGAAGGGAGTTGAAAAGAATTAAAGATAAATTAAAAAAAAATAGAGGGTACTCAAAAAGATTAAATATGAACTCAAGAGACTGCGAAGGACTGAAAAAAAATTCAAAGAATACAAAAAATTTAAAAAGTTCACCAGAATTTAAAGAATTCAAAAAATTTAAAAAGTTCACCAGAATTTAAAGAATTCAAACAATTTCAATTGGATTTTGAATAATGGAAAAAATTCCAGATTAATTAAAAAAAAGAAATACAAAGAATTTAAGAAAACTCTTAGTGGAATACAATAATGGAGTAATAACTCAAAAGACTGCAATAGAATTTAAAAGAATTCAAAGAATTCAAAAGTATTAAACGTAAACTCAAAGGCCTCAAGAAAATTCAAAAGAATTCAAACAATCTAAACATTTTAAAGAATGAAAAAAATTTTAAGAGTTTAGAGACTTTCAAATAATACGAAAAAATTGAAGGGAATTCAGGTTGTTTTCGAAAACTTAAAGAAACTTCAAGGAATTGAAAAGAATTAAATGCAAATTTGAAACGGAATTTTAAAAAATTCCAACATTTTAAAGAATTCAAAGAATTTATAAAATTTAAAATGAATTCCAAATAATACAAATAATTTAAGAAAATTCAAGAAGAGAATTTAGAAGAATTAAAAAGAATGAAAGATGAACACAAAAGACTACAAGAAAATTGAAAATAATTAAAGCAATTTGAAGAAATCAAAGAATATAAAGAATTTATAGAATTAAAAAATTATACAAAGAATGGAAGCGGATTCAGTGTGTTTCAAAAACTTCCAGGGAATCCAAGGAATTTAAAAAATCGTATAAATTCAAAAGAACTCAAGAAATTAGAAGAATTTAATGAATTCCAAATAATACAAGAAATTGAAGGGAATTACAAAAAATTGAAGGGAAACAATTTAAAAAATAAAAGTTTTAGCAATTTAGAGAATTACAAATAATACAAAAAAATTGAAGGGAATTCAGTGTGATTTCAAAAACTTTAAAGGAACTCAAGGAATTCAAAAAACCTTTTAAATTCAAAATACATCGAAGAATTAGAAGAATTTGGTAATTTCCAAGTGATACAAACAATTGAAGGGAATTCAGTTTCATTTTAAAAAGTTTAAGAGAATTGTAGGAATTCAAAAAAACAGAAAAATTCAGAAGAATTCAAAGAATTCAAGGGAATTCCAAACAGTATAAAAAATTGAAATAAAAAATACCAAGAATTAAAGGGAATTCTAAAATAATAGAAAGAATTGGAGAGAATTCGAGGTGAATTAAAAAAACTTCCAGAGAATTCAAGAGAATTCAAAAGAATTCAAGGTGAACTAAAAAAAATGGATACGAACTCAAAAGACTGTAAGGGAATTTGAAAAATTCAAAGAATTTAGAAAATTTAATGTAAATTTCATGTAGTAAAAATAATTTAAGAACATTCAAGAAAATTTGAGAAAATTGAAGGGAATTGAAAAGAATTGAAGGTAAATTTAAAAAAAATTAAGGGTACTCAAAAAGATTAAATATGAACTCAAGAGCTGCAAAGGAATACAAAAGGATTCAAAGAATACCAAAAATTTAAAAAGTTCACCAGAAGTTGAAAAATTCAAAAAAATTTTATTTGATTTTGAATAATGTGAAAAATTGAAAAAATTCCAGATTAATTCAAAAAAATAAATACAAAGAATTTGAGAAAACTCTTAGTGGAATAAAATAATGGGCTTACTACTCAAAAGACTGCAATAGAATTTAAAAGAATTCAAAAGAATTAAACGTAAACTCAAAGGCCTCAAGAAAATTCAGAAGAATTCAAACAATCTGAATATTTTAAAGAATTAGAAAAATTTAACAATTTAGAGACTTCCAAATAATACACAAAAATTGAAGAGAATTCAGGGTGTTTTCAAAAACTTCAAGAAAATTCAAGGAATTGAAAAGAATTAAATGCAAATTTGAAAGAGAATTTTAAAGAATTCCAACATTTTAAAGAATTCAAAGAATTTATAAAATTTAAAATGAATTCCAAATAATACAAATAATTTAAGAAAATTCCAGAAGAGAATTTAGGAGAATTCAAAAGAGTGAAAGGTAAACTCAAATGACTGCAAGAAAATTGAAAATAATTAAAGCAATTTGAAAGATTAAAGAATTTATAGAATTGAAAAATCATACGAAAAATGGAAGCGGATTCAGTGTGATTTCAAAAACTTTCAGGGAATCCAAGGAATTCAAAAAATCGTATAAATTCAAAAGAACTTAAAGAATTAGAAGAATTTAATGAATTCCAAATAATACAAGAAATTGAAGGGAATTACAAGAAATTGAACGGAAATAATTAAAAAAATTCCAAAAGTTTCAACAATTTAGAGAATTACAAATAATACAAAAAAATTGAAGGGAATTCAGTGTGATTTCAAAAACTTTAAAGGAATTCAAGGAATTCAAAAAATCGTAGAAATTCAAAATACCTCGAAGAATTAGAAAAATTTGGTAATTTCCGAGTGATACAAACAATTGAAGGGAATTCAGTTTCATTTTAAAAACTTTAAGAGAATTTAAGGAATTTTAAACAATTGAACCTTTAAAAGAATTCTTAAAATTCTTTAAAATGTTTAGATTTTTTTAATTCTTCTCAATTTTCTTGATGCCTTTGAGTTAACGTTTAATTCTTTTGAATTATTTTAAATTCTATTGCAGTCTTTTGAGTTGTAAGCCCATTATTTTATTCCACTAAGAGTTTTCTTAAATTTTTTGTATTTATTTTTATGAATTAATCTGAAATTTTTTCAATTTTTCACATTATTCAAAATCAAATTAAAATTTTTTGAATTCTTCAACTTCTGGTGAACTTTTTGAATTTGTTTTATTCTTTGAATTCTTTTTTATTCCTTTGCAGCTCTTGAGTTCATATTTAATCTTTTTGAGTACCCTTAAATTTTTTTTGAATTTATCTTCAATTCTTTTCAATTCCCTTGAATTCTCTCAAATTTCCTTGAATGTTCTTAAATTATTTTTACTATTTGAAATTTACATTAAATTTTCTAAATTCTTTGAATTCCCTTGAAACTTTTGAATTTAGATTGAATTCCCGTGAATATTTTCTATTATTTGAAATTCTCTTTATTCTTTAAATTCTTTGAATTCTTTAAAACGTTAAAATTGTTTGAATTCTTCTGCATTGACTTGCATTTTTCTGAGTATTTGTTCAATTCCTTTCAATTCTTCTAAAGTTTTTTTAATTCTTTAAATTCTTTTGAAGTGTTTAATTTTTTTGCATTCTTTGAATTTTTCAAATTCCCTTACAGTATTTTGAGTTCGTATCCATTTTTTTTAGTTCACCTTGAATTCTTTTGAATTCTCTTGAATTCTCTGGAAATTTTTTTAATTTACCTCGAATTCTCTCCAATTCTTTCTATTATTTTAGAATTCCCTTTGACACTTGGTATTTTTTGTTTCAATTTTTTATATTGTTTGGAATTCCCTTGAATTATTTGAATTCTTTTGAATTTTTATGTTTTTTTTTGAATTCCTTAAATTCTCTTAAAGTTTTTAAAATGAAACTAATTCCCTTCAAACGTTTGTATCACTTGGAAATTACCAAATTTTTCTAATTCTTCGAGGTATTTTGAATTTCTATGATTTTTTGAATTCCTTGAATTCCTTTAAAGTTTTTGAAATCACACTGAATTTCCTTCAATTTTTTTGTATTGTTTGTAATTCTCTAAATTGTTGAAACTTTTGGAATTTTTTAAATTGTTTCCCTTCAATTTCTTGTAATCCCCTTCAATTTCTTGTATTATTTGGAATTCATTAAATTCTTCTAATTCTTTAAGTTCTTTTGAATTTATACGATTTTTTGAATTCCTTGGATTCCCTGGAAGTTTTTGAAATCACACTGAATCCGCTTCCATTTTTTTTCTATAAATTCTTTATATTCTTTGAATGCTTCAAATTGCTTTAATCATTTTCAATTTTCTTGCAGTCTCGCGAGTTCATCTTTCATTCTTTTGAATTCTCCTAAATTCTCTTCTCGAATTTTCTTAAATTATTTGTATTATTTGGAATTCATTTTAAATTTTATAAATTCTTTAAATTCTTTAAAATGTTGGAATTGTTTAAAATTCTCTTTCAAATTTGCATTTAATTCTTTTCAATTCCTTGAATTTTCTTTAAATTTTCGAAAACAACCTGAATTCCCTTCAATTTTTTCGTATTATTTGAAAGTCTCTAAACTCTTAAAATTTTTTTAATTCTTTAAAATGTTCAGATTATTTGAATTCTTCTGAATTTTCCTGATGCCTTTGAGTTTACGTTTAATTCATTTGAATTCTTTTAAATTCTATTGCAGACTTTTGAGTTGTTACCCCATTATTTTATCCCACTAAGAGTTTTCTTAAATTCTTTGTATTTATTTTTTTGAATTAATCTGGAATTTTTTCAATTTTTTACATTATTCAAAATCCAATTAAAATTGTTTGAATTCTTCAAATTCTGGTGAACTTTTTAAATTTTTTGTATTCTTTGAATTCTTTTTCATTCCTTTGCAGTCTCTTGAGTTCATATTTAATCTTTTTGAGTACCCTCTATTTTTTTTTTAATTTATCTTTGATTATTTTCAACTCCCTTCAATTCCCTTACATTTTCTTAACTTATTTTTATTATTTGAAATTTACATTAAATTTTCTAAATTCTTTGAATTCCTTTGAAACTTTTGAATTTAGATTGAATTCCGGTGAATATTTTCTATTATTTGAAATTCACTTTATATTATTTATATTCTTTTGCATTTCCTTGCATTCTTCTAAGTATTCGTTCAATTCCTTTGAGTTCTTTATAAGTTTTTTTAATTCTTTAAGTTCTTTTGAACCTTTGAACTTTTTAATTTTTTTTTATTCTTTGAATTTTCAAATTCCCTTGCAGTCTTTTGAGTTCATATCCATTTTTTTAGTTCACCTTGAATTATTTTGAATACTCTTTAATTCCCTGGATTTTTTTTTTTTTGAATTCCCTCCAATTCTTTCTATTATTTTAGAATTCCCTTTTATTCTTGGTATTTTTTATTTCAATTTTTTATATTGTTTGGAATTCCCTTGAATTCTTTGGAATTCTGAAAATTCTTTGAATTCTTCTGAATTTTTATGTTTTTTTTTTTAAATTCCTTAACTGAATTCCCTTCAATTGTTTGTATCATTTGGAAATTACTAACTTCTTCTAATTCTTCGAGTTATTTTGAATTTATAAGATTTTTTGAATTCCTTGAATTCCTTTGAAGTTTTTTAAACCACACTGAATTCCTTTCAATTTGTTGCATTATTTGGCAATTTCATTCTTTCAATTCTTTTGCACTCCCTTGAAGTCTTTTGACTGTATCTGGAATTCTTTTCATTCTTTTGAATTCCTTTGAATTTTCTTGAATTTTCTTAAATTCTTTGTATTATCTGGAATTCTGTTAATTCTTTAAATTTTTTGAATTATTCAAAATGTGTACATTGTTTGATATCTACTGAATTTATTTTCAGTCTTTCCAGATTCTGTTTAATTCTTTTGAATTCTCTTGATTTTTTTTTAATTCTACAAATTCTTCTGAACTTTTCAATTTTTTGCATTCTTTTAATTCTTTGAAATTCTTTGCAGTTTTCTGAGTTCATATCCAATTTGTTTATTTCACCTTAAATTCCCTTTAGTCCTGTGTACTTTTTTATTTCTTTGAATTCACCTTAAATTTTGTCGAATTCTTTGAATTATTCTAAATTTACTTGAATTGTTTTCAATCCTTTTAATTCATATGCATTTTTCAAATTTTTCGCTTTCTTGAAATTCTTTTGAATTCTTCTGCAGTTTCTTTAGTTTATATTTAATCTTTTTGAGTTCTACTGAAATTTTTGGAATTCCCTTCAATTCTTTTTTTTTTAATTTGCTGGAATTCTTCAAGTTCTTAAAACTTTTCTGAAGTTCTTTTATTTTTTGACTGCTTTTAATTCTTTTGAATGACTTTGCAGTCTTTTGAATTGAATTCTTTATATTTTTTATTTCCCCCCTGAACTTTTAAAATTCTTTAAACTCTTCTGAAGTTATCAATTTTTTTATTTCTTTGAATTCATCTTGAATTTTTTTCAATTATTTGCATTATTCGGCATTCAGTTAAATTGTTTTCAATCCTTTAAATTCTTTTGGATTTACAAAACTTTGTGCTTTCTTCAAATTCTTTTGAATTCTTTTGGGTTCATATTCAATCTTCTTCAGTTTACTTGAAGTTTTTTTTAATTCTCCTTGAATTCCCTTTAATTCTTTGTATTTGTATTTACTATTTGCATGAATTCTTCAAATTCTTTTTTTTTGTATTTAGTCGAAATCACCTTGATTTTTTTATATTCATTTAATTACTTTCAATTTTGCAAATTGTTTGCTTTCTTTAAATTCTTTTGTATCTCGTTGTAGTCTTTTGAGCTCATATTTAAGTTGTTTAATTCCCTTAAAGTTTCTTTAATTTTCCTCGAGTTTCATCTAATTTTTTGTATTTGTTTATTATTCGCTTGAATTCTTTAAATTCTTTGAATTTTTTTGAATTTACAAGATTTTTTGAATTACTCGAATACCCTTAATGTTTTTGAATTCTTTCCCGTTTGGAAAAATCCATCAAAAGTTGCATGTTTGTAAAAAATAATTATTTTTAGAATATTATTCGAAAATTATTTTCAAATCTTTTGAAGTCCTTAATTTTTTAAAATTAATATATAATTTTTTTGAATCTTTGAATTTTTTTGAATTTTGAATACCGTTCGATTCTTATTATTTTGAATTGACTTTTTTTGTATTCTTTAAACTATATAAATATTTCAATCTTTCTAGAAGTTGTTAATTTTTTTAATTCTTTGAATTAACCTTGAATTTCTAAATATTTTTTGCATTATTCAGAATTCACTTTAGTTTCTTTGAATTCTTTTATACTTTTCAAAATTTTCGCATTCTTAGAAATCTTTTGCAGTCTTTTGAGACCGTATTCCATATTTTTTAGTTCCCTTAAATTTTAATTTAAGAAAATTCAAACAAATTGAAGTTGAAGTCAAAAGACTGCAAGGAAATTCAAAATAATTCAAACAATTAAAAAAAAAACAAAAATTCAAAGAATTTGGAAAATCCCAAATAATACAAAAAATTGAAGGGAATTAAGTATGATTTTAAAAACTTCAAGGGAATTCAATGAATTCAAAAAAGCATACAAGTTCAAAAGACTGCAAGGAAATTCAAAATAATTCAAACAATGTAAAGAATTTATTGAATTCCAAATGTTAAAAAAAACGCAAGATAATTCAGTGTGATTTTAAAAAATTGATAGGAATTCAATTTTCCCAAAGAATTCTTTCAAATTCTTTTGAAGTTTTTTTAATTTTTTAAATTCTTTTTAAATTTTCACTTTCAATCCCCTTCAGTTTTATGTATTTTTTTTATTTCTTCAGACTCACCATTAATGTTTTTCGATTCTTTAAATTCTTTTGAACTTTTAAAATATTTTGCATTCTTTGAAGTATTTTGAATTATTTTACAGTTTTCTTCAGTGAATTTTAAACTAAAAAAGATAAATTGACAAAAAAAAAATAGAATAGTTAAAATTTAAATTTGAGAAATAAGTTTTGAACCAAATGAAATGAATTTTCAACGACATAGTTAAATTTTCAACCAAAAAGATTAAATGTCTATGAAAAAAGATAAAATGTCGACGGAAAATTGAATAGTTACATTTTTAGTTTAAAAAAAATTCAGTAAAAAAAACTATTTTTTAAGCAAAGAAATGAAATTTCAACTAAAAAAATAATGTTCTACCAAGAAATAATAATTTTTAACAATATACATGAATTTCCAACCAGGTATTTTAATTTTTAATATAATTTTTAACCAAAAAGTTGAAACTGCTACAAAAAAACAACCAATTTTTCAACAAAATAGTTGAATTTTCAACTAAAAAATATAAATTTTCAACAAAAAATAGAATAGTTTTAATTTAAGTTAGAGTAATAAGTTTTTAACCAAATAAAATAGATTCTCAACCAAGAAGATTAAATGTCTATAAAAAAAATCCGACGAAAAATGCAATATTTAAATTTGTAGGTAAAAAAATTAATTTTCAATAAAAAAAACTAATTTTCTACCAAAAAAAGAAATTTTTTGAATAAAATACATGAATTTTTAATCAAATATTTCAATTGTTAGTGAAATTTCTAACCAAAGAGGTTATATTGCTAATACCAAAAAAGATAAGTTTTCAACAAAGAAGATGAATTTTCTACCAAGAAAATTAAATGTCCATTAAAAAAAATAATTTGATAAATTGAATAAATTGAATAGCTTAATTTTTATTTTTATAAAAAAGTTCATTTTCAAAAAAAGAAAAAAAAAAAGAATTTTCAACAAAATTGGTTCAATTTTCAACCAAAGTAATAAACTTTTAACTAAAGCAATGCGTTTCCAATTAAAAAAAAAACTTAAACAAATAGTTGAATTTTCAACACAGAAGATGAACTTTTTACCAAAAAAAGACAAATTTTCAACAAAATGAATGAATTTTCAACTAAAATAGATAAATTTTCAACAAAAAATAGAATAGTTTAAATTTAAGTTAGAGAAATAAGTTTTTAACCAAATAAAATAAATTTTGAACGAAACAGTTAAATTTTCAATCAAACACATGAATTTTGAACCAAGGAGATTAAATGTCTATTAAAAAAAAAATTGTAAGAAAAATGCAATAATTAAATTTTTGTTTAAAAAGATTGATTTTCAATGAAAAAAAAAAATTTTCTATCAAAAAATAATAATTTTTAGTAAAATACATGAATTTTCAACCATATATTTTAACTTTTAATGGAATCTTTACCAAAAAAGTTATATTGCTACCAAAAAAGACAAATTTTCAACAAAATAGATGAATTTTCGAATAAAAAAAAAATACTAATTTTCAACCAAAGGAAAATTAATTTTGAATTAAAAAAAAACAATTCTCTACCAAAAAATAATAATTTTAACCTACATGCATTTTTAACCAAATATTTTAATTTCTAATGGAATTTACAACCAAATAGTTGAATTTTCAGCTGGAGATGATGAATGTTCAACAAAACATGTGATAGTTAAATTTTCATTCTAAAAAATAAGTACCAAAAAATTCTAACAAAATGGATAAATTTGTAATAAAAAAAATTCAACAAAATTAATGAATCATCAACCAAAAAAATGAACTTTTAACGAAGTAGTTCCGCTTAGTAGATTAATTTCTTTGAATTCGAGATAGTTGGAGAAGAATTGAATTTTATTATTTTCATTTTATTTTTAATCTCTAGCTTTTTTTACTTCTAATGATTCCTTTCTGAAAAACGTTCAATTTTTCTAGCCGTTTCTCTAAATTTCTAAAACTAGTCTCACTTTAAGGATCCTTTTAAAAATTAAATTCCTATTCCCCAGCAGAAGTGTTTATGAGCATCGAGAGGAAAATCTTCATAATTTGTAGAAACTCTTCCAATCAATCGATAGGTGTTAGTGTCGAATTTTTTTTTTGAAACTTTTTTTCTCAATTTATAGTATAATTTCCTATATATTGTACACAACGTATACTGATCATATTTTTTCTACACAAAATATTTTCTACACATAATATTTCTTACACAGAATTTAATACTGATAAATTTTTTCTACGCAAAATATTTTCTACACAGAATATTTCCTCCACATGATTACTTATTGTTTAATACTGTTATATTTTTCCTGCACAAAATATTTTCTACACAGAATATTTCCTACACATAAATAAATAGTAATTATTTTATCCTGAAAATATTTTTGAAATATTCTACGAAAGTTATTCTGTCCAATATTTTGTCACACAAAATATTTTCTACACAAAATTGAACAGTCATATTGTATTACAAAGATATTCTCAAAATATTGTACACAAAAATATTATGACCAATATTTTTCCTACAGAAAATATATTCTACACAACATATTTTAATAAAAATTTTGTGTGAAAGACAGTTTGTAATTATTTAAAGAATTAATCATTATTGACTGGCGCCTTTTAAAAGGAAAGGTGGAGAAAATTCTAGTTTCTATGTATTTCATACATTATGTAGCTTATTGTTCAGTATTATCTTATTTCAGAACTTATAACCAATACAAAATAATTTTTTATACAATTTTTCTTTAGTTACGTTATTGATGGTTATTTTTTTCAGATCGGTTTCATTGATGAAATAAAACACTGTTTAATAAGCGACATATATATATATATATTTCATAGAAACTAGAATTTTCTCCATCTTTCCTACCCGAGTAAAAATCAGAAGTATGGGAGTGATCAATCATTGACTTTCCAAAGTATATAAAATGTATGGTAAATGACACGATCCCATACTTCAAGTATATTGAAATAGTATAGATAAAGTATATATAAAGTAAAGCTGAAGTATGGTTAATGTATAGCTAAAGTATAGCTGAAGTATAGCTGAAGTATGGGATATACTTCATCTATACTTAAGTATAGCTGAAGTATGGGATATACTTCATTTATACTTAAGTATAGCTGAAGTATGGGATATACTTAAAATATACTTAAGTATAGCTGAAGTATGGGATATACTTCATATATACTTAAGTATAGCTGAAGTACAGATTATACTTTATTTATACAATTTAAATGGCCAACGGCCATACCACGCTGAAAAACCCAGTTCTCGTCAGATCACTGAAGTTAAGCAGCGTTGGACGCGGTTAGTACTTGGATGGGTGACCATTCAAGAATACTGACATGAGTGTTGTTGGCACATGGTGGGTGTGGTGAGCCCACACTTGTAGTTATTTAT
>CAKNYM010052125.1:158405-169651 GCA_932195095.1 Andricus curvator | reverse complement strand
TACTTAAGTATGGCAAAAGTATCGGACATAGAATTGCACTCATTTGTTCTTCAAGATACCCTAGCAACGTGATAAAACATAATGAATCATAAATGACAGCTCGTCCAAAAATGTAAAAAGTTCGCGATTCAAGTGATTTCGTGAGGCAAATATGTTTTGAATATTATTCGTGAGGATATACAATATGCAATGGATATACAATGGACTACTTATATGACTCTTATGTCATATATATATATTGGTAAGAGATCCAGAATCTTTGATTCCTAAATATAATATTGGTAGCATAAAAAGGTTTGATAAAATTGTTACTTAGGTGAAAAGTTTAGTGTTAAATTTCATAAAGTTAAATAATTCATGTCACAATTAACATTTTACTTATTTGCATTTCACTTATTTTAGAATTTAAAAACAATATTCTTTGACCTTGTGAAAATCATGCTTCTGGATCTCTATTTTCATGTATTTCAGATAACTGATTATCTCCCATCAGCAATGATACGGCTATACCTACTATAGCCATACTTTTCCTATCCTTTAGACATAATCTACATACTTGAGCTATGCTTAAAATATGTACTTCAGCCATACTTTGACTGAACATTAGCTATACTTTATCTATATTTCAGTTATACTGCAGCTATACTTCTCAGATATACTTTCAAAATAGTTCCCCTATACTTCAACTATACATTGTTATACTTTAGCTATATTTGAGCTATACATCCACTATACTTCATTCAAACATACATGAAGTATGGGATCGTCTCAAATGCCATACTTTTACTATACTATCTGAGAGATCACTCCCATACGATTTCACAGATGTTTTCCTAGATCAATCCCATACCAAAATTTTTTTACCCGGGTATGAAAAGAAGCCAGTGGTGTTAATGATTCAAATCATCACAAATTGTCTGTGACAAAAACTATCACTCTTAACATTCTTCATCACCGACATTTATTTCAGAAAATAATCACTTTTCACAATTTACAGAATGAAAAAATTGTTGAAACAAATGAAAATTGTATCATTGTATTATTGTATCATTTATCCCAAAAATAATAACTTTTCACGATTTACAGGCAACAAAAATGGTTTACACAAATAAAAATTGTTTGAACAATTGAAAATTAGTTAAAAGATACTTACCTTCAAGGCATAATTAATATTGTCGTTTATATCCCCCCTTGGGGAATAATTTATGTAACATATGTTTTGTGTAGGAAAAGTTTCACACTTACTATTTTTGTGTAGAATATGCCTGTTTTGAATATTTTCACTCAAAATATTTTCCATACAGCAGCAACAATATTTGAGCCGCTGATAATAAAAAGTGGAAATATCTCGTGGGTGAGTAAAACGCAGCTACACTGTTAGAAACATCTGTATTAAATTTAATACAAATGTATATGAAGTCATTTGCATACACGGGAATTGAAATTTAATATACATTAAAATATGAATAGCTGTACACTTTATATTAAATTTAATATACATGTCGGTATAGCAGCGTGCTTGAAAACTCAAAGTGCTTTTATTTCTTTAAATCTTATCAAATATTCGCAATTGAAGTAATAATCTAGAATTCGTCGATTGAATTGCTTTTTATGATTATAGTGAAACGTACAAGTGGAACTCTTTCCAAAAATTGCCCTGAATGGTAGAAATTTAATGTGAGTATAGTTGATTGTAGGTTAGGTCTGTCATTTCTTTACGTAATTGAACTTTTCGACTTAAAATCCAATTTTATTTTTGATTAATTGCAAGAAGGTATCATGTTTTATTATTAAGAATCGAAAATTACTGCTAATCTAATTTTGATTTTGTGTAAAATGGAATTATCTGAGCGATTATCATGATTGTATATGAAATTTAATAAACACGTACCTAAATAGGGATTTCATATGCTTGAGATATTAATTTTAATATACACTGGTATTTTAAATTTAATACTATTTTTAACAGTGTATAGCAAAGTGCCTAAAAAAATTGGATATAATTTCACGTCTGTAAAAAGGAGTAATAGAACATTGGCAGTAAAAAGTAGACAACGGTACTTGGGCCGCAAGAAACAGGAATAGAAAATCTCGGCAGTAAAAAGTGGACACAACAATAATACACACGCGTGTGATTTTTCGGCCCCCACCACTTTCCCATCCGGGAGCAACGCATGCAAACGTAGCGTGTCGGTGAGACAGCTCTGTTACGCGTTGCGTCGCACAGTGGGGTGAAATTGGAAAACGAGGTTCAAAATGAAATTTAGAACGTAATTATGCACCGATTTTAGATTTTTTGAAAAATTCAGAACTAAATTTTTCAGAAAATGGTGAGAGTAGATTTTTTATTTTTTTGTTTATTTAATTGTTATGTTAATGCCAACAGCGAAAAAAATGTCGATTTTTTTAATTTCATTTTTTATCTTCTAGACAACATTTTTCTTATAATTCTCGTCTCTTGTTTTTAATGCACAGAATAATGAGAAAGATAAACAAATTGTTTACTTGCAAAGTTAATTGTTATAAACAAATTTTGGGCGTTTTTAGGCGAAAAAAAAATTTTTTTTCTTTCGAACTTGTTGCAATTATATTGCCAATGATGTTTTCTGAAAAAAATTTCGCCACTCATCAATATTTGTTTATTTGATAAACAAATTATATAAACAAATGCACATTTTGGGCGTTTTTAGGCGAAAATAAACAGTTTGTTCAACCTTCTTGCAATTATATTGCCAATGTTGTTTTCTGGAAAAATTTTTGCCACTCATCAATATTTGTTTATTTCTAAGCAAATTATATAAACAAATACACATTTTGGGCGTTTTCAAGCAAAAAGTAATCGTTTTTTCTTCTTACCTTGCTGAAAGTATTATGCAAATAATGTTTTCTAAGAAAAATTTTGCAACTCATCAATATTTGTTTATTTTATAAACAAAGTATATAAACAAATGCACATTTTGTGCGATTTTAAGCGAAAATAAACCGTTTTTTCTTCCGACCTTGCTAATATTATATTGCCAATAATGTTTTCTGAAAATTTTGTTACCACCCATCAATATTTGTTTACTTTATAAACAAATTATATGAACAAATGTACATTTTAAGCGTTTTTAAGCGAAAACAAGTCGTTTTTTCTCCTGACCTTGCTGAAATTATATTGCCAATGATGTTTTCTGAAAAAATTTCGCCATTTATTATTGTTCACTTAGTTTATAAACAAATTATATAAATAAATTCACATATAAGGAGTTTATAAGCGTAAAAATATCGTGTTTTCTTCTGATCTTGTTGCAATTATATGGCCAATGATGTTCTATCGAAAAATATTGCCAAGCACCGCTAATCGTTTCTTTTATAAATAAATTATATAAACAAATGTACATTGCAGATATTTATAGACAGAAAGGAATCGTTTTTCTTTTATTATTGTTTAAACTATATTGAAAATGAATTGTCTAGATGAAATATTGTCATGCCTCACTATATGTTTATTTTAAAAACAAATTAGTTAAACGCCTAAAATGTTCATTTTTTGTATAATTTGTTTATAAAATAAGCAAATATTATTGCATATCAATTTTTTTAGAAACCATCATTGAATATATAATTTCAGCAAGGTCAAAGGAAAAAAGAAATTATTTTCGCTTAAAAACTCCTAAAATGCGCATTTGTTTATATAATTTGTTTATAAAATAAACAAATATTGATGGGTGGGAATTTTTTTCAGAAAACGTCATTAGCGATATAATTTCAGCAAGGTCAGAAGAAAGATCGATTTCTTTTCGCTTAAAAACGCTCAAAATGTGCATTTGTTCATATAATTTGTTTATTATATAAACAAATAATGATGGGTGGTAAATTTTTTTCAAAAAACACCATTGGCAATATGATTGCAAGAAGGTCGAAAGAAAAAACGGTTTCTTTTCACCTAAAAACGCCAAAAATGTGCATTTGTTTATATAATTTGTTCATAAAATAAAAAAATATTGATGAGTGGCAAAATTTTTTTCAGAAAACATCATTGGCAATATCATTGCTACAAGTTCGAAAGAAAAAACGGTTTCTTTTCGCCTAAAAACGCCCAAAATGTGCATTTGTTTATATAATTTGTTTATAAAATAGAAAAAAAGAAAAATATTGATGAGTGGCAACAATTTTTGCATAAAACATCTTTGGCAATATAATTGCAACAAGTTCGAAAGAAAAAACGGTTTTTTTTCGCCTAAAAACGCCGAAAATGTGCATTTGCTTAAATAATTTGTTTATAAAATGAAATATTTTCCGCCTTAAATTATAATTTTGTTGAAATTTTTCTTTTTTCTTCATTAAAAAATTGTTTGATTTGAAAATTTATTTATTTGGTTGAATTTTCATTCTTTGAAAGTTGATTTCAACTGCTTTTAATTAAAAATTAGAATATTTTCATTGAAATAGCAATTATTACAATTTTCCTTGAAAAGTCTTTTTTTTTGGTTGAAAATTCAACTGCTCAGTTAAAATAATTTTCGTTGGAATTTTTATTGACATACAGAAATATTCAAAAATCTTTGTAAATTTCCTTAAGATTCTTAGGAAAATTATATTTATACCTATAACCTTAAAAATAAATAACTGAATGCATAAATAGTTATGCGAAATTTTTATTTTGTATTAAACATTATTTTTTGCCTTAAATTATAACTTGCTTTTAATTTTTTCTTGACTAAAAATCGTTTTTACTTGAAAATTAATTTACTTTGTTGAAAATTCATTTTTTTAAAGTTAAATTCAACCTTTTTTATTTGAAATAAATTTTTTTTATTGAAATAGCAATTATCACATTTTTCGTTGAGAATTAACCTTTTTTGCCTGAAAATGAAACTATTCGGTTGCAAATTTTTTTTTTTTGTTTTGTTCAAATTTTAATTTGAAATATCTGAAATGTTAGAAAATATTTCGAAATTTTTCTCAAGAATCCTATATGAAAATTATATTTATAGAACCTTAAAATAAGCAAAAAAAGTTCAGGAATAAATACTTATTCGAAATTTTTATTTTGTATACGCAAATATTTTCACCTTAAATTATAATTTTGTTGAAATTTTTCTTTTTTCTTTATTAAAAAATTTTTTGATTTTAAAATTTATTTATTTGGTTGAAACTTCATTCTTTCGAAGTTTATTTCAACTGGTTTTAATTATAAATTAGAATTTTCTCATTGAAATAGCAATTATTACATTTTTCGTTGGAAATTCAGCTTTTCTGGTGAAAAATTCATCTTTTTTGGTTGAAAATTCAACTGTTCAGTTAAAACTTATATTTTTCGTTGAAATTTTGATTGACATACACAAATATTCGGAAATATTTGAAAATTTTTTAAGAATCTTAGGAAAATTATATTTATACCTATAACCTTAAAAATAAATAACTTAAAGAATAAATAGTTTTTCGAAATTTTTATTTTGTATTAAAAATTATTTTTCGCCTCTAATTATAATTTGGTTGTAATTTTCCTTCTTTTATGAATAAAAATCGTTTTTACAGGAAAATTTATTTATTTTGTTGAAAATTCACTTTTTTAAAGTTAAATTCAACCGTTTTTCATTTAAAATATTTACTTAATTTATTTAAAATAAATTTTTTTTATTGAAATAGCAATTATCACATTCTTCGTTGAGCATTAACCTTTTTTGCCTGAAAATGAAACTATTCGGTTGAAAATGTTCTTGTTTTTTTTTCAAATTTTAATGTGGAATGTCCGAAATCTTAGGAAATATTTCGAAATTATGGTCAAGAAACGTATTTGAAAATTATATTTATAGAACCTTAAAATAGGCAAAAAAAGTTAAAAAATAAATAGTTATTCGAAATTTTTATTTTGTATACAAAAATATTTTTCACCTTAAATTATAATTTTGTTGAAATTTTTATTTTTTCTTCATTAAAAAATTTTTTGATTTGAAAATTCATCAATTTGGTTCATTCTTTGAAAGTTGATTTCAACTGGTTTTAATTATAAATTAGAATTTTTCCATTGAAATAGCAATTATTACATTTTTCGTTGGAAATTCAGCTTTTTTGGATAAAAATTAAACTTTTTTGGTTGTGATCATTGCCATTTCAATAAAAAAAAATTATTTTTAATAAAGAACGGTTGAATTTAAGTTAAAAAAAATGAATTTAATAAAAAAAAAAATTTTCAAGTAAAAACGATTTTTTGTCAAGAAAGAAGCAAAATTGCAACCAAATTATAATTAGAGGCAAAAAATAATGTTTAATACAAAATAATCGAATAACTATTTATTCCTTAAGTTATTCATTTTTAGGGTTATAGGTATAAATATAATTTTCCTAAGATTCTTAAAAAATTTTCAAATATTTTTGAATATTTCTGTATGTCAATCAAAATTTCAACGAAAAATATAAGTTTTAACTAAACAGTTGAATTTTCAACCAAAAAAGATGAATTTCCAACGAAAATTGTAATAATTGCTATTTCAATGAAAATATTCTGATTTTTATTTAAAAACAGTTGAAATAAACTTTCAAAGAATGAAAATTCAATCAATTAAATAAATTTTCAAATCAAAAAAATTTTATTGAAGAAAAAAGAAAAATTTCAAAAAAATTAGAATTTAAGGCGAAAAATATTTTTGTATACAAAATAAAAATGTCGAATAACTATTTCTCAACTTTTTTTAGCTTATTTTGAGTTTATATAAATATAATTTTCATATAGGATTCTTGACCAAATTTCACAAAATTTTTCAATATTTCTGATATGTCAAATGAAAATGTTAACAAAAAATATAATTGTCAACCAAACACTAACTAATTGAGATATTTTTATAATTTCATTCCTGAAATCTACTCCCTTAGGTCAAATGTGGTACAAAAATGTCGTAAAATTTAAAAAATGAACAACTATTTACAAGAATTTTTAAAATAAAAATCAATGTGTATCATATTCAAATAAAATTTAGGAATATTTATAAAAGGTATTGATATTTTTCATTTTTAACAATAATTTATACAGAGTACCGTTTTTATTTGAAATTTCACGACGGTTTTTTGTACCATGTTTGACCTTATCAGGGCAAAATTAGGGAAAAATATTCTGAAAATATGTTCTTTAGTTATTAAAATACTACAAAGGCTTACCTTTAAAATTGTTTTGTCCTTTAAAAATCACGAGATATTTATTTATAAAATAAATGTTGTGAAATTTATTTTACAATTATTCACAAATAATTTCCAATTACAATTATTTCACAATTAAAATAAAATTGTGAAAACTAAATTTTGTAATGCTGAGATAAATATTTTAAGACATTGAAAGTTTTTATATATTAAGAAAGCATTTTAGGTCAAGTTAATAATTTTTTGGCTTGTTTCTCTTAAAATCCCCAAAATTGTAATTAAAAATAATAATTATTTATTATCATTTTAACTTTACAATATATTAAAATCGATTGAAAAATAAAAGTTTAATAACAGTTTTATTAACTTAAAATTATTAAAAAATTAATTAAAAAATTTATTATAAAATTTATTATAAAATTTATTAAAATGAAAAGTGAAACCACTTGAAAGTGATAGGTATTATTAACCTAATCTTAAAATCCCATATACGATATTCAATATATTTGAACTTTATAAACCTCCAGATTTTTATAATGTATTCCCTGTAGAATCAGCTCGTCTAAAAAATTCCATAAGAATTCCTGAAAGACATAATCATTGAATATTTCAAGACTCCATGACATGTATTTGAAGTCTTTCCTTTAGGTGTGCATTTTTGAAAAGAAAAATCAACCCAAATCTCCTAAAAGCCAACGAAACCGAATCGTGAAGTCGGACGAGCTCGGCCCGAGCCTCGGGTTCGTCCTCGTGCATTTTCGAGTTTACACGAGGCTGGCCGACGCAACGCGTAACAGAGCTGTCTCACCGACACGCTACGTTTGCATGTGTTGTCCCAGATGGGAAAGTGGTGGGGGCCGAAAAATCACACGCGTGTGTTTTATTGTTCTGTCCGCTTTTTACTGCCGAGATTTTCTATTCCTGTTTCTTACGGCCCAAGTACGTTGTCTACTTTTTACTGCCAATGTTCTATTACTCCTTTTTACAGACGTGAAATTATATCCAATTTTTTTAGGCACTTTTCTATAGCTGCGTTTTACTCACCCACGAGATATTTCCACTTTGTATTATCAGCGGCTCACTTAAAGTAATACATACTATAATCATTTTATTTTGTGTAGTATTGGACATGATATTTTTGTGTACAATGTTTTGAGAATATCTTAATGATAAAATATTACTACATAATTTTGTGTAGAATATACATATACTGTGTCGGAAATATGTTGTGTAGGAAAAATATAACAGTATTGAACAATAATGAATTCTGCGTAGGAAATATTCTGTGTGGAAAATATTTTTTGTAAGAATAAAATAACAGTATTAAACAATATTAAATTCTGTGTAGGAAATATTCTGTGAAGGAAAAATTTTGGGTAGGAAAAAAATGATCAGTATACGTTGTGTACAATATATTTTGTGTACAATATATTTGTGTAGGAACGGGTGTTACTCACAACCATCAAAGATGATTGTAGGAGTATTACCTAGAGAATATTAATTTCTAATACGAAAGATTCTCACAGATGCAATCTTCCTTTTGGATAATTAATAGATACTATTTACTGAGTTAAATTCTACCTTTCTGAGGGAAGAAGGAAGGAGATGTTTGTGATGCGAAGCAGCCACCCTGCGATTTCAAAGTGAGAGACTCAAACTCTAATTCTACAAATTCTACCACCTTTTCCCTCGAGTTTATTTGCCGGAAAATGCGAATTTATGTTGAGGCAAATGTTAAAATGTCAAAGCGCGGAAAGTCGGCCTGACTAATGCACATAATTTGGAATGCCAAAAAGTGAGGAAAAGAAAAGACTGGAATTCTTGGGTGTGGTTTTATTTTGGTAAGTGATGTGTCCTTTGGAAAAGTTCAAACTTTAGTGCAAAGGATAAGAGAAGGGTAAGACAGTTGAGAAATTTAGAGAAAAAAATTATTCTACTTTCTAAATCCAAATTAGTAGAAATTATACTAATGCAATCAGTAGCATTAGTGTTCTAAAGAGTCTAAGTATTCGGAGGAATTCTCACCTTTATCTGCTTTGAGAATTTAATGAGCATTTATGGATTTAAAAAATCGTATTTTTTACTTTTATTAATAATAATTACATTATTTAAATTTCGCGGGAAAATGCATCGTTTTGGATTGGAAAGGGTGATAAATTTAAATGATAAAAGAAGTCAAAAGTAATAGAAAACATATTATTAGCATTAAACAGTGCCTTATTCAGGGTTGCTACAGTATCCCAATTTCTAAATTCTTCTTGGTATTAAACCAACCATACACCTAGAAGATTAATAATGTTAATGCAAAATAAATTTTCTTTCTGAATATATTAAAAACACTTTTTAGTTGTGTTTTCAAGTCAAAAAGATAAATTTTAAACCAAAGGAATAAATTTTTAACCAAAATGATGAATCTTAAACCAAAAATATGAAATTTTAACCAAATAGTTGAATTTTCAACCCAAAAGATTAATTTTCTAACAAAGACGACTCATTTTCAACGAAGTTCATGAATTTCCATCTAACAAAAAATCAATTTTTAACAACAAAAAAAAACGAATTTTCAAAGAAATATATTTTTTTCATAACAAAAAAAAATTATTTTTTTACGAAAAACAGAAAAATGATTTTTTTACGAAAAACAGAAAAATGATTTTTTTACGAAAAACAGAAAAATGATTTTTTTACGAAAAACAGAAAAATTAAGTTTTCAGTTAAGACAATCAATTTGCAATCAAAAAATGAATTCTCGACAAAATAATTCAAATTTAAACAAAAAAAAATAAATTTATAAACCAAAAATATAATATTTCAATTTGCAGTTAGAAAAGTGAATAAAAAAAAGAGTTTTCAGCAAAATTAATTATTGATCAACTAAAAATAAAATTTTCAACGAAAATAGAATAGTTATACTTTCAGTTAAAAAAAAATTTTCAACCAAAAATATGAAATTTTGTCCAAATAGTGGTTTTTTCCATCCAAAAAATGAATTTCTGTGAAACAAAAAGAAACGAATTTTCAACTTAAAATTTTTGTTGAATAAAAGAAATGAATTCTTAACAAAAAATATAATAGTTACACTTCTATCAAAAGAGATCAATTTTCCACAAAAAATGGAATAGTTAAAGTGAATTTTCAACTCAAATGATAAATCTGTAACTAAACAAAATTTAATTTTCAACCAAATACATTAATTCCAAACTAAAAAGATAAATTTTCTACCAAAAATAAAGTAGGATAATTTTCAGTTAGTAAAATAAATTAACAAACGTATTTTCAGCAAATGAATTTTCAACCAAAGAAATTAATTTTTAACAAAAAAAAAATGAAATTTCAACTAATGAGAGTACTTTTTTACTAGAAGAAAACGGATTTTCAACAAATAGTTAAATTTTCACCGATCACAGCTTAATTTTCAACTAAAAATAGAATAGTTAAATTTTCAGTAAAAAAAATTAATTTTCAATAAAATTCATGTAAATTTTTGAATATTAATGAATATTTAATTTTTTTAATTCTTTTGAACTTTTAAAATCTTTTGCATTTTTTGAACTTGTTAGAATTATTTTACAGTATTTCAAGTTAATTTTTAACTAAAAAAGATAATTGTCAACAAAAAATAGAAAAGTTAAAATTTACTTTTGAGAAATAAGTTTTTAACAAAATAAAATGAATTTTCAACGAAATAGTTAAATTTGCAACCAAAAGAATGATATTTCAACTAAAAAGATTAAATGTCTATGAAAAAAGATAAAATTTCTTTTTAATGTTTTCACTCAGAATATTTTGCATATAGCAGCAAGAATATTTGAAGTAATACTATAATCATTTTGTTTTGTATAGGATCTACTTTGTGTAAAAAAGTATTTTATTTACTGTTTACATATGTTGTGTAGAACATATTATTTATTATTATATACTTGGTTATTATTCAATTTTTATTATTATATTTTTATGAATTATTTGATTAATTATTAATTATTATTTATGATTGTATTATTAATTATTTATTAATTGAAAAATATTATTCAATTTTTTATGTGGGAAGTTGTAGGCTCCGGAAGCTACGATCATGGTTCTTTTAAAGCAACCAATCCCGACGCAACTGGAACGTGTACGTCATCCGC
>CAKNYM010052125.1:69829-153405 GCA_932195095.1 Andricus curvator | reverse complement strand
AAAAAAAGACAAAAGTGACATTTTTTAGATAACGCGTTTTTCATTTGTATTTTTTTCACAAAATTTTCGAAAAATATTTGGTGGGATTTTTTTCACCACCAAGCAATCATGTGTCCTGAATTACAGTCAAATCCCATCCCGACACGAAAATTTCCGCGATCAATTGACATGGACTTCACCAGTTTTCATAAGTATTGCCCTTTATCATACATTTTCACATTTTGGATTAAGCACTACTACTTTCGAAGGAATAATCTGATTGGATTGCACTTTAGCAATATACCTGAAGTTCTGAACGTTCATACAAACGAAATATTTTTTCTTAATACTCAGTGGGGAGATTATACCCGAGTCGAAATTTAGGCCCTACTTTGAACCTATAACTCCTACCTTAGTAGGCGCTGGAGCAGCAAAGTAGGTTCAAAATAAGCAGCGATTTCAATTGAATTTAGACCCTACTTTGACGCTAAAAATGTCCGAAATCGGCCGTTTTTCCACGTTTAGCGTCAAAGTAGGGTCTAGATTAGAACCTACATTAGTGCTCCAGGCCCTACCCTACATTGGCGCTCCAGACCCTACCTTGGTGCTCCAGCCCCTATACTGGCAATAATAATAATAATAATAATAATAATAACGTAGGGCGTAGGGATGTGGCGACCCCATCGCCCGAGAGCTCCGGCTCTTGCAGTCAGCCACGTTGCTTTGGGCTAACTCCCCAAAGCAATGAATTATGCGGTTACGACACCAGTATCGCGCAGTGCCACCCACAATAGGCCTCTCTCGGATGGAGGCCATGGTTCAGTTGGGAGTGGCAATAGGACCGAACCGAGGCGACGACCAGGCAATGGCCCCGGACAAACGCGAGAACATCGATTTAAATGGTCGGACCAACTCAGGAGAGACATCCTTACCTGTTGGCAAAGAAGCTCACCGGCGCGAAGAGGATTCATGAAGAGGTTGCATGACCGTTGGGTCAATATGCACCCGGAATATGCTCATCAAACGCCTCAGTATTTAAGAGATCAGGTATCCTTTTTGCGAAAAAACGGATATGAAGCTCTTTATCAACAAGAAGAAGAGCAACATCCTCCATCGAACATTATACCTATTATTATTATTATTATTATTATTATTATTATTGTATATTATTATGTATTATGTATGTATAACATAATAATGAGAATTTCTATCAAAAAAGATAAATTTTCGACTTTGTCCCTGAAATTCCCTGACTTTCTGGAATTACCTAACCTGTAGCAACTCTGTAATTTAAAAAAAGTATATGTTTATTTCACTATAGAATGTTTTTGTAAAAATATGTGTATTAATTATGATATATATTTGTTTAAACAATACATTCTTCAAATTCTCTTTAATGCTCTATAAATGCTCTGAGCATATTCTCGAGAGCACTTGCTCAACATAACTTTTTGAGCATTTATGAACTCTAAGTAGCATTATGTCTGACTGCTAAATTAGTAATTTTATCACTCTCTACTAAATGGAATGGTGAGATTTATGTTACTAAATAAATTAGTAAGGTTATTCTACTAATCTGCTTAGTAATACTTATTAATTCAATGAGTAGCAATGAACTAATGTTTTCTCAATTTATATTCTAAGTTTATATTGTTATATCAATAATAATTGTTAATGAAGAATACAATATTCAAAATTCAAACGTTAGGTATCGTTCATAAACTACGTTACGCGTTTTTCTTTGTTTAAATAAAGATGAGAATATCATTTCCGTGAAGTTGAAAAGGATATAAGGATATAAACAAAAGAAAAACGCGTAACGTAGTATATGAACGATCCCTCACATACATTTTGTATTTTCAAAGCAAAACACAGCAGTGTCTTTTAAAGTGTTATTCAGTGTGTCTTAAAGTTAGACTCAAAAAGTACAAATTTTAACAATAATATTTTTATTTTAATGCAATATACACTACATATGCACAAAAATATTAGTGACATCGAAAATATTTTTGGGGTAACGTCGATACCCCTACTAAAAATGACAGGTATCAATAGAAGCCATTTAGAAAAAGTATATGATGCAGATGGAATCATATATGTCCTAACTGGTTTCTCACAGGATTGAAATTTTAGAATTTTAAATTAGATTAAAATTTGACCAAAAAACGGGAGAACAAAAGTATTTAAAAAACTATATTCTCTCAATTCCTTCTGATTATCTGTAGACAAAATGTTATTTTGCTTCTTTTTGATTTGTTGAATTCTAATCGTGATATGTTTCTCAATTAACTTTTGTGGGTAATGATTGAGAAAAAGGATATTCCTAACAATATTCAAATTCTTTTTGTGAAATGAAATGTGGGACACATCTAGAGCTCTGTCAACTATGTTTTTCATTACTGCAATTTTGTTTTGAAGAGGATGAACCGAAAAGAAATTAAAAATTTTACCTGAATATGTACTTTTACTATACCAATTGGTAATAATATTACGATCCTGACCTTCAATTACTTCTATGTCCAAAAAACTGATTTTATTATTTTTCTCCATTTCATGGGTAAATTGAAGTTATGGATGAAAACTGTTAAAAACATTGATAACTGCCTACAAGTTTTCTAGAGGAACACATAATAAGGTGTCATTAACATACTGAAAGTAAAAAAGCAAAACAAAATCTAGCTTCTTGAAAGCAAAGACTTCAAAATCTTCCATAACTATTTCTGCTAAAATCGGAGAAATGACTGAACCTACACTGTAAAAAAAAAGTATAATTTCAAGGCTAGTTTTCGGTATTGAAACAGTCCTCGAAAAATATAGTCTCGGGTGGTACTATTCTAATACCACTTTATTTTGATGCCACTAAACGACCTTCTAATACAACTTTTTTGGATCAAAACAGGACTGAAGTGAAAATCAAATTCCAATGACGTAACGTAGCACATGGGATCGTTAAACGTGCGCGATTTGTCACTGAAATATATAATCTGGGTTATATACAATGTTAAAAGTTTATAAATCCTGTTTTAAAATAATATGTTGATTAGCACTGAGAATTTATTGTTAGTTCAGAATAAGGAGACTAAGAAGAAGTAAGCACTAAGAAGAAGAAATGAACACTAGAAGACGAAGTAAACCACATGACGAATCCTTAATGGAAAATAATTATGTTAATATTTTACGCTGAAAGTCTCCGATTTATCTTCCCCAAAACAAGAAAAATTTTTTATTCTACTGCTAAAAATTGTTCACAAAATGCCAGCTATTTTGTAAAATTACAGAAAAATGAAAAATCGCAATTTGTGAATGTTATTTTTACATGCGGCATGGAGAAAGCAGCAGGTTATGTGCATGTGATTTTACACTGTTCGAGGTAATTTACATATTATATTTCTGTAATTTACGTTCAAAATGACTGATATTTTTTGTCTAATCATTCTTAAAATTTCACAACTAATTTTTTTCAGTATTATAATACTTTCTGATTAGATTAGGTTATATTTACAAGTGTCATGTGATTTATGCATGAAAGTATTAATTAAAGGGAATAAAGGTTTTACAATAATAAAAAAGATTTCTTCAGATTCCTGTGAAAATTTTTAATTACTTTTTATTTTGAAAAATTAATTTTAACAGAATATTAAAAAAGATTTCAAAAGACATTCAAAATTACCAACAAATAATTTGGAACATTTTAAGCGATTTTATTAATTTTCCAGGATTTGAACATTTGAAAAATTTAAAAACATTTCAAAATTTTTGAAACAAAATGTAGATTTTTCAACATTTTGAAATAAAGTTTTGAAGCTGTTTAAGGATTTTGAGAGGTTTCAAGATAATACAATTTTTTTTTTGAGAATCCTGGAAAAGCTCTAAATGATTTTTTATTTAAAAAAATAATAATTTTAAGAGAATATTTAAAATAGATTTCAAAACAATTTTTGATTCATGAATAACAATTGAACAATTATAAATTTGTGAGGACCTAAAATTAAAATAATTTTACTTCTAATTTAAAAATTGTTCAGTTTAAAAAAATGTAATCTTTCAATTTTTAATGATGGCGTGGATTTACATATTTTAATAAGTCTTTGAATTGCACAATTAATAAGAGTTTAACTATTATTCATTTATTGAGCGTTCAAATAAAAAAATAGGCTTTAGGGTCCTTTAAGGTGAAAAATAAATAAATAATTTGATTTTACTTTTTATAAATAAATTATTGCTTCGAAATTCAAAATCATTTTAGTTGAAAAATCTTTTTTTTTTCAAAATTCAACTATTTTGTTAACATTTTTTACAATTATTTTTTCAACTGAAAATTTAACTATTTCATGTTTAGTTCAGTTTTCTTCAGTTGAAAATTCAACTATTTGGTTGAAAATGCATGTACTTTATTAAAAATAAATTATTCTTTTTTGGTAGAAAATTAATTTTTTTGGATCAAAATTAGTTTTTTTTGTAATTGAAAATTAATTTCTTAACTAAAAATTTAACTATATTATGTTTTGGTGAATATTAATCTTCTTCAGTTAAAAATTCAACTACATACATGTTTGAAAATTTCTGTATATTGTTGAAACTTTTGTGTGTCTTTTGTGGTGATTAATTCATGTATTTTGTTCAAAATTATCCTTTTTTCGTAGAAAAATTATTTTTTTTTTATCGAAAATTAATTTTTCTTTGGTTGAAAATTAGTGTTTTTATTAATAATCAATTTTTTAACTAAAAAGTTGCCTTAATTTTTTTTCGACATGTTTTTTCCATAGAAATTTAATCTGTTTGGTAGAAAATTCATTTGTTTGGTTGAAAATTCAATTATTTCGCTGTAAATACATTTTATTTGTTTAGAAAATTATTCCTCTAACTAAAAATTAAACTATTCTACTTTTTGTTGGAAATTGATCTTTTTAAATTGGCAATTCATCTGTTTTGTTGAAAATTTGTCTTTTTTTGGTAGAAAATTAACATTTTTGGTTAGAAATTTCATTGAAAATTAAAATATTTGTTTGAAAATTCGTTTTTTTTTGTTAAAAATGAATTTTTTAAATTAAGAATGTGGCTGTATCATTTTTACTAGAAAGTTGATCTTTGTCAGTTAAAAATTCACTTATCCTATCTTTGAAAGTTGGTATTCGTCGTTTAGTTACCGTTACCGTTACTTAGTTAACGATAAGGCGATCTCATCGACGATGGGCAATCTGTGTTTAGTTGAACTCGAGATGTTTGTTAAAAAAATTAACTGAGAATATCTTTGCGATGACTCTTTTCTATGGTGCTTTGAAAATTCCCAAGAGTTCATAGTTTGTCTATTTTTCAACAAATATTCTAACAAAAAAAAAATTAACTGAGAATATCTTTGCGATTACTCTTTTATATGTTGCTTTGCAAATTTAAATTTTAAACAATTTTTGTGAGGAAATTCAGAGTTCTCTATTTTTCAAGGAATAGGCTTAATTTGTTCACGGAATCAACTAAGAATGTCTTTTAGATGAGTTTTTTTATGATGTTTTGCAAATTCCCAAGAGTTATTTATTTAAAACTAAGATTCTTTTAATAATAATTTTTGTTTTTCAACGAATAGTCTCAACGTTTTTACAAAATTAACTGAGAATGTCTTTGCGGTGACTCTTTTCTATAGTGCTTTAGAAATTCCCAGTAATTATGATTTATTTAAACAATTTTTGTAAGGAAATTCAGAGTTTCCTATTTTACAACGAATAGGCTTAATTAGTTCACGGAATCAACTAAGAATGTCTTTTCTATGAGTTTTTTTCATGATGTTTCGCAAATTACCAAGAATTATTAATTATTTAAAACTAAGATTTTTTTATAATAAATTTTGTTTTTCAATGAATAGGCTAAATTTTTTTACAGATTTAACTGAGAATATGTTTGCGATGACTCTTTTCTATAGTACTTTACAATTCCAAAGAATTATTATTTGTTTATTTAAACAACTTTTGTGAGAAAATTCAGAGTGTGGTTATTTTTCAACGAAAAGGCTTAATTTTTTTTAACGAAATCAACTAAGAATGCTTTGCAGGTGACTGATATTATACTTTGCAAATGTACAAGAATCATTAATTATTTAAACAATTTTCATAAACAAATACAGAATTTGGCTATTTTTCAACGAATAGGCTCAATTTTTTTTACATAATTATCTAAGAATATCTTTAGTTTGGCCATTTTTCAACTAATAGGCTCAATTTGTTTACGGAATCAACTTAGAATGCCTTTTCGATGAGTCTTTCCTACGGTACTTTGTAAATTTAAAATAATTATTGATTATTTAAATAATTTTCATAAACAAATTCAGAGTTTGGCTATTTTTAGCTTACATTAAAACATAGTTGCAGCTATAACCTTTTTAATAATAAGCACAACTTTTCTATCTGAACTATAATATTAAAATCAAAACCATTTCAACATTTTAAGCAAATTCATTTTTGGAAGAAAATATATGCACAATATATCTAATGAGAATTAAAAACCCAGTACAAATTTTAATAATTGTAAAAGTTTTCATTAATTTCAGTCTTTATTCTTTTTGTTAATTGCTTCCAGCACATTAATAATCTCTTCAATACAATGCTATTGTGCTTTTTTAAGATTTTTTGAAATAATTTTTCACATGCTGTATACTTTGCCCTCATTTTTAGTGTGATGTAATAATAAAGCATTTTAATGAATTCATTCTGTGTTTTTTTTTCAATTTTTTCAAAATTTAGATAGCTTTGAAGCAAGTTTTAAAAAAATGTACAATTTCAACTACAAGTTGAAATTTTTTTATTATAATTATAAATAATGGAAAATTATGAATATTTAGCAATTAATTTTATGTTTATTTTAGTTGCATTTTCGACGTCTATGACTTTTTTCAAATTTAAAGAATTTTTGAAATCTTAAGCAAATCAAAATGATTCCACTCTGGGCTAATTATTTTTAAAGACAAAATTACAATTTTAATTAATATTTTGGCTCATTTTTTAATATTTCTTTTTAAAATTATAAAGCCTTACTTTTTTTCGAAATTTTTTTTCTATTAGAATAATAAACAATACAAATTATGAACATTTAGAAATTTATTTTATTTTACTTTCATTTATATTTTCAAAGACGATTACATCCTCATAATTTTAACTAACAATCAAAAATTATGAACGTTTATAATTTTATTTTATTTAACTTTCAGTTACATTTTCAAAGAATATAGCTTCCTTCCAATTGTAACTATTATTGCAATCTTAAACAATTGAAAATATGAATTCATCTGTCATATTTTTATGAGAAAACATTAAAATTTGAATTATTTTTGGAATTTATAGAAGTTTAGAAAATTTTAAAAAGGGGTTTACCCTTGGCTTATTTATCTTTAAAGAAAATGGAGTCAACTAAGAATATCTTTCCGGTGACTTTTTTCTATTCTTTATATATTCCCAAGAATTATTAATTATTTAAACAATTTTCATAAACAAATTCATAGTTTGGTCATTTTTCCACGAATAGAGTTTTGGGTATTTTTCAACAAATAGGCTAAATTTTTTTACAGAATCAACTAAGAATATCTTTCCGATTACTTTTTTATGATGCTTTGCAAATTTCCAAGAATTATTAATGTTATAAATAATTTTCATAAACAAATTGAGACCTTGGCATTTTTTCAACGAATGCGATACATTAGTTCAGGGTATCAAGAAAGAATGTATTTCAAATAACTCTTTACCATGATACTTTGCAAATATATAATAATTATTAATTATTTTAAAACAATTTTCATAAACATATTCAGAGTTTGGCTATTTTTCAAGAAATAGGTACAGTTTCTTTACAAAGTAACTACGAATGTATTTCTGATGACACTTTCCTATGTCGCTTCGTAAATTCACAATAATTATTAATAATTGAAACAATTTCAATTAAAAAAATGAGATTTTGGCTATTTTGTAACGAATAGGCTCCATTTTTAATAGAATTAAGTAAGAATATCTTTCCAGTGACTTTTTGCTATAATGCTCTGCAAATTCCAAAGAATGAATCATTATTTAAACAATTTTGATAAACAAATCAAGAGTTTGGCTATTTTTTAAAGAGTAGGCTCAATTTATTTGCGGAATTAATAAAGCATGTTTTTTAAATACCTATTTCCTATGATACTTTAAAAATTTATAATAATTATCAATCATTTAAACAATTGTCATAGACACATTCAGAACAATTTGTTTACGGAGTCAACTAAGATTGTCTTTCCGATGACTCTTTACTATGTTTTGTAAATTTATAACAATTATTAATTATTTAAACAATTTCGATTACAAAATTTAGAGTTTGGCTATTTTTCAACGAATAGGCTCAATTTTTTTAAAAATTAGATAAGAATATCTTTCCGGTGACATTTTTCTATAGTGCTCTGCAAATTTCAAAGAATTAATTATTATTTAAACAATGTTGATAAACAAACTAAGAGTTTGAACATTTTTAACGAGTAGGCTCAATTTGTTTACGGAATCAATAAAAAATGTTTTTCGGATAACTCTTTCCTATTTATATTCAGTACTTTGAAAATTTACAATAATTATTAATTATTTAAACATGTTTATCAAAATATCCAGAGTTTAGCTATTTTTCAACGAATAGGCACAATTTGTTTACGGAGTCCATTAAGTATGTCTTTCCGAAGACTCTTTTTCTATGTTTCTTTACAAATTCAGATTTTGGCTATTTTCAACGAATAGGCTAAATTTTTTTATAGAATTAACCAAGAATATCTTTCCGATTACTTTTTTTCTATAATGCTATGCAAAGTCTTTCTGATGACTCTTTTCTATGTTGCTTTGTAAATTTATAAGAATTTATAATAATTTAAACAATTTTCATTAAAAAATTTAGAGTTTGGCTATTTTTTAACAAATACGCTACACTTTTTTAACAGAATTAACTAAGAATATCATTCCGATTACTTTTTTGTATGATGCTTTGCCAATTTCCAAGAATTATTAATTACTTAAACAATTTTAATAAACAAATTGTGAGCTTGGCCTTTTCTCAACGAATAGGATAAATTAGTTCAGGGTATCAAGAAAGAATGTGAATCGAATAACCATTTTCTACGATACTTTGCAAATATACAATAATTATTTCAACAATTTTCATAAACATATTCAGATTTTGGCTATTTTTCAAAGAATAGGCACAATTTGTTTACGCAGTCAACTAAGAATATCTTTCCGATGACTCTTTTCTATGTTGCTTTGTAAATTTACAATAATTTTTAACAATGTAAACAATTTTCATACAAAATTCAGAATTTGGCCATTTTTCAATGAATGGGCTCAGTTTGTTTACGGGATCACCAAGAGTGTATTTCCAATAACTCTTTTCTACGGTACTTTGCAAATTTACAATAATTACTATTTATTGAAACAATTTGTATAAACATATTCGGAGTTTGGCTGTTTTTCAAGGAGCAGGCTCAATTTTAACAGAATTAAATAAGAATATATTTCACATGCCTTTTTTCTGTATTGTTTTGCAAATTTACAAGATTTATTAATTATTTAAACAATTTTCATTAAAAAATTAAGAGTTTGGCTATTTCTGAAAGAATAGGCCCAATTTGTTTCCAGAATGAACAAAGAATGTATTTTCAATAACTATTTTCTACGATACTTTGCACATTTACAATAATTATTAATTATTTAAACAATGTTCATAAGCATATTCAGAGTTTGGGCATTTGTCGAGGAATAGACAAGATTTGTTTCCGGAGTCAACTAAGATTGTCTTTCCGATGCTCTTTTCTATGTTGTTTTGTATATTTACAAGAATTATTAATTATTTAAACAAATTTGATGAGAAAATAAGAATTTGGCTATTTTTCAACGAATAGGGTGAATTTTTTACAGAATTAACGAAGAATATCGTTCCGATGACTTCTTTCTATTATGCTCTTCAAATTTCCAAGATTTATTAATTATTTGAAATATTTTCATGAACAAATTAAGAGTTTGGAAATTTATCGAAGAAACCCTGCCGTCAAACCTCCTGCTCGACATTAATTGAAACCGAGGTTAAAACGCAGCGAATACACAACTCGGTCGTATACGTCGCAGATGGTCATCCATCCGAGTGCTATGCACGCTCGAAATGGCTTGACATCTGGACTCTTCTCGAGTCGAGATCATTTACTGTGTATTTCTATGAAAATTTGTACGCGCCGACATTTTATAGGTTTTTTTCCGAAGTTGCATGAAAATTTTTAGAGTTACACAATTATTTATTCTGCATCGTGAGAGGGTATCCATGCGAAGCCGTGTACAAATCAAAATTATTGAACTAAAAATTAATGTAATGGTATTTTATTGAACTTCATTTCCAAATAAAATAATTACAAGTAAATAAATTGGTCGCGCGCGGAGCGCGCGTATGAGCCTCTAGTTTTATTGAAAAGTCGTCTTTTTAAGTCGAAAATTAAATTATTTTCTTGGGTGAAAATTGAATATTATTACTGAAAATGTAATAATGACATTTTGAATTGATAAATCCTAATCAACTGAAATCATCATCATCATCATTACATGGTCATCAAGAACAGTTTTTTCAATGATAATTTTTTTGAATTCCCAGCTATTTTTTATATTGTATTTTGAAGTTGTAATGAAGTCTTTAAGTATCAAATTAAAGTTTTGTTCTAAAAATTTCATGGGAGTGTTAATAGTTGAAATAACCATTCTCAAAGGATAGCCATCTTCATGAATCTTTCTCAAACCGTAACATCTGGTAAGAACTGTGTCTTCGGTATTTATATCAGTCCATCTTATATCGTTTCCTAAAAGTCCATTCTTTCTCCAATTGTCTAGAATTTTGAAAGTGTCTCTTCTTAATTGTTCTAACGGATTTCCATTCAATAAATCAAAACCATCACGATTGGAAAGTAAATCCTCCATATCCCTAATATAATCTGATTTCTTCATACAAACTGTAATATTTGTGTGCATCTCTTTCTTCAGTTTCGACCTTTGATTGATGTATAAAACAGTCTCCGGATGGAAAGTTCAGTAAAATCAAAACAAAAACTTTGTTTCTTTGAAAAATGGCAACGTTTCGGACTCAATGTGGTCCCTTTTGAAGCTTATTGAAGCTTCAGAACAGTAGTTTAGAAGACAAGTAAGAAAAGACTGGAGTTTCCATGTTTACAAAATTCGGTTGAGAAAGTATTTTATTGTTGACATAGCCAACATCAAAATCCAAAAAAATTTGTGATTTCAACAATCATTATGTATCTCAAAGTACATGATGATAAACATTGCTGTTGTTTTGGACATTCTCACATTTTTCCTTTTCTCAACCGAATTTTGTAAACATGGAAAATCGAGGCTTTTCTTACTTGTCTTCTAAACTACTGTTCTAAGGCTTCAATAGGCTTGAAAAGGGACCACATTGAGTCCGAAACGTGGCCATTTTTCAAAGAAACAAAGTTTTTGTTTTGATTTTACTGACCTTTCCATCCGGAGACTGTGTTATACACAAACTGTAATATTGCCTTTATCAGCATTCATGCAAATTATGTCAGGATTTTTCTTAAGAAAACCTTTCGTTATGATGAAACCTTCAGAAATTTTACGATCAATACTACTAATGTGCAAACAATTCTTATCAACAAAACTCTTTGACAAGTGTAAAACCTTGTTTTGGAAATCTTGCTGATCTAATATTGGAATTTTGTGTATACTTCATTCAACATCTTTGACTATTTCCATCACTTGTTTCGACCTACTTTTTATCACATGGTTACTAAAACCTTTACCTAATCTGAGAATATCTGTAACTGAATCAGGAATTTGAATATCTGCCAAATTTACAAACTAAGGATCCCTATCTTCTTCTTCAAAAATCTAGTGTAAATTTAAATTTTGCTTTTGAACATTAGTTTGTTCATCAATGAAAATAGAAATGTTCTCATGTTTTTTATCATTGTTCAAAAACCTTCGATTAAAGAAAATCTGATGTTTTAAAAGATCAATGATTTTATCTTGTTGTAAACATACTTCTAATTCACTTCTAATTCTGGAAATATTTATTTTTAAAAAATTAACATGATTTGAAACATCCTTGATCAGCAAATTCAGCATTGAGAGTTTGAAATTCTTTAACTTGTGTTCAAATTGTCTATTGCAAAAGTTATTGTGAAAAGCAAAACCTCGAAATTTGTTATCCAAGAAAAATATTTTTTTAGGTAAAACATCATTTCTTCGACATTCAATCAAAAACCTTTTCTGAAGGATACTGCCTCTTAATTATTGGTTGATATCACACCATGATTCCCAAAACAGGTTCTATGAGGTATTTCATTGGACCTTCAGAATTAAATTATTCGGATTATAATTTGAAGCTATGTGTTTTAAGCGGCTCTAATAAGTACCTATTGGGATCTGCTTTATTCAAAGTGCTACAAATACGAAATTGCTTCCCTGACAGGTTCTATTAGGTACTTGAGTAGACCTTCGGGATGAACCCTACTAAAAATGCCGCACAAGTAATTAATCGAAACTGTTTAGATACTACATTGGATCCACTTGCATTTCTATATGGTTTAAAATGGTTCTTAAGAGTTTTTATGTTTCAATTTGGATTTTAACCGGTTGTATTCGGTATTTAATCCACTATTGGGACGGAAATTGGAATTGAAGAAATCTTTCTATGTGGTTCTATTAGGCTTTCGAAAACATTCTTCTTGCTGTATGTTTCTGATAGGTTGTAATCGGAACCAATGAGGTATTAGTTGACTCTAAATGGTGGTTAATTTACTCTAAGGTGGTTCTATTAGGTATCTATTAAGGTGTTTTTTTATCGGAAGTTGCAAAGGTACAAAATTGCTTCTCTAATAGGCTCTATTAGGATTGTTAGTGGATAATCGAAATTAAATTAATTAAATTAAAATTCAAAGCTTCTGGATAGAAAATAATATATTTTACATGTTTATTACAATGTGCATTTTGCAAAATGATATGAAAATTGGAATAAGTTGTAGCTTGTAGCCAATGTGCTTTCATATCTTGAACATATTTTCAATTATTGATTAGGAATTGTTATTTTAAATTTGTAAACCAAGGTAAAAAGTATTATAATAGAATTAGATCAATCGAAAACTGTGCATTTTATGGAGGTTTTTATATAGAAGAAAATGTTTTTTTTTTCACTAAGGTTATTCAAGTGTTTTTTAACTGCACTGTTCTTTATTTTTATCATGATAAATCATGATAAATTGCTGTTTTGAGAAAATTATTCCACATTTAAAACTGACATGAGTAAAAAAGTATAATAAAATTTTATGAAATTTTTTGTGTAGCATAAAATTATTCTATTGTCACTGAGGTTATTGAAGCATTTTTGTACTTGATTTTCTTTATTATTCATCACTTCAGGATCATTTTTAAACGTTTTGAATATTTAATTACCGAAAGTATTGAGCCCTTTCTGAAATAAGTGAAATTCGATTCTTTGTTCCACATATTTTAAATTATTGTTTGAGAACTGTTATTTCGCTTTGAAAACTAATAAGGTAGATATCCCAGTAATCGTGGCGGTCCCAGTAATCGTCAGTTTTGAGGTGTAAACGCCAGAAGTAAGTATTTTCCGCATAGTGATGCATTCGAGACGATTTCGAGAACATTCGAGATTTTCTTGAAACATGTTCAGGTGAACTCAAAAGTTCATGGAGATCGAGAATCTCAAATGAAAAATTTTGAGATCTCGAGTCGAGAATCTCGAAACTTTTTATTCGAGATTCTCGATTTCCGTGAAGTTTTGAGTTCACCTGAACATGTTTCAAGAAAATTTCAAATGTTCTCGAAATCGTCTCGAATGCATCACTATTTCCGCATGAAAATACATTGCATAAATATTTTTAAGTAAGTTCGAACAGTGCTTGTTGTGAAAACCAAATGAGTTTTTTTTTACAAATAGTGCACATGGGTAAAAAAATTGATTCGTATTGCCGGCGGCGATGAATCACGAAACGTGGAAAATAGCTTAACATTTAGGTTAGGAAACACGTTTCTTTGATTAAGCTTTTAATATGTTAAGAAATTACTTGATCGGGACGAAAATTATTTTTTTGTAATAAAAGATCATTTTTGTTTCATAAAATTAAGTAAAATCTTCATTTAGTACCTTCTCGTTCGAGAAAAATCGGTCACGATTATAGGGACTTTTCAAAAGCATAGTTGCTCGAGTAATTGTGACCGGTCGCGAAAACTAGGACGAGTCTGTCAAAATTTTATTTCCATATTTCATTACAAATAATGATTTAATTAATTGCAAAAAGGCGTGAAATGAAATCGGAGAACTGCCCTTGTTACTGTGAGTAGTAATGGTAATATAAATTAGTGCTTGAAACTGAACAAAGGTGATGTAAAATATTGGCATGACTTTAGTGATTTCATTATCAATTTTTTAGTTTATTATCATTTGTAATGAAGTTAATATTTATTGAGTAGTTTTTTATTAGCTAAAATTAATCTATACTGCGTAATATAAAGAAAAATGTGTAACAGATATATAATTATTGATAGTTTTACTGTTTTGACAACGTAAACAAAACATAACCTCCAAATACACATGATTTTTTCAGTCACTGCAATTTATCAAATTTCGTCATTGTGTTTATAATTTATGTTGCAAAAAAGTTAATTATACAAATTGCCAGTGTGTAAATTTTTGTATCCCGTGTAATTATGTTGTGCTTAGCCATTTTATAGAACAAAGTTAGGTTATATGACTGTATACAACTCAATATTATTTTTCATACTTTATTTTGAAAAGAAAGTCAATATTTGCAATCATTTATGTGTTAACAAATTACCTGTTCATTTTTTAATAAGATTTAATTAGTACAAATGTGGCTCTTGACATAGATATCTTTAATCATATGGAAGTATAATCGTTTAATGTTGAGCCCAAAGCATAACGTACTTGATGTGTAATAAGTAAACGGGAATGTGCTACATCTAGTTACTTATAATTTTAATAATTTTTAATTATAATATTCAGTATTATAAAAGAATTTTATCATTGTAGTTATCACTTATCGTGATAAAAATTCTAATAAATATTTACTTCGATTTATTGGCTTCCGTTTCCGGTACCGATCGCGTTTGTTGGTGATTTTTGTGGTGCTAACTTTTTGGCTTTGGTGAAGGAAAAGAGGGAGTGTGAGAGGAGAAAGGGCGGTGAGTAGAGTGTTTAAGGGCTAAGGAATAAGTGAGAGTGAAGGGGTTGGTAGAAGGGTGGTGAATGATATATAATTGTCAAAAGTGGAAGAGAAGGATTTTGAGGTTAGGAACGGTTGTGAAAAATGGTTTGTTTTAACGCGGGGTGAGGGACAGGTGAGCGAGAGGGTTGGATGAATGAGAAGAGACAGTTATTTAAGAGCGGTGAGTTATAGTGTAAGAGATTTTGAGTGATTTTTAGAGTGGTGGCTTCAGATGTAGATTGGACGATTTGCATGGGGGAATGAAAGCGAGGGAAAAGAAAACGTGACGTAGGAAAGAATACGCGGCAGAATGCCGGGTTACACGAAGTCCAGGAAGGACAGAGAGAGGGCAGCAGGAGACGGATACAGAGAGAGGGTCGAGAATTAGCAGCGAATGTAGGCAAGAGAATGAGGCGAGCGCGACATCGAAGGTAGCATTGGCAGCAATGAAAGTAGTGTTGAGGCAGAGGTATTCGTAAAGCTCGATAAAGGTGGGGGGGGGGGGGAGAGACGGTACCAAGCAAACGAGGCAGACCGACGAACCTGCAAAGGCTACAAAGAGCGCACAGTTTGAATAGTACGAACGCGAAGGGATTTTTTGATAAGTGGCGACAACCAGCGACCACGAGTAGCGAAGAAGAGCAGTCGGAGGATAATAAAAGGGTTAGAGACCAGTTAGATGAGGAAGGGGAAAATAAGAAAGCGCTCAAGAAGATTAGGCAGAGAACACCACCTGAAAGCAGGTCAGGGGGGAGTAGTTTAGAAGGCCTCGAGAAACTCATCAGAGGCCTCAGAGAGGAAACCTGCAAAGGTTTTGATAGAGCGAGGACGCATAGGGAAGAGGTCTGAGAGAAAGTGAAAAAAATGAGAAAGAACTGGGAGGAGTGGGATGCTCTGTGGAAGGCCGAGAAAGAGGAGGTATTTAGGAAACTGGATAGTATAGAGAGTAAACAGATAGAGAGTGAGAAAGAAAGGAGAACTGAAATGAGTTTGCTTGAGGAGAGGGTCAGGAAACTAGAATGCGAGAGTGAAAAGAAGGAAGAGGTGGGATTAGGAGACGTCAAGGGGGATGATAAGAAACTGCAGGAAGAAAATGAGAGAATGCGCATACGGCTGAATGAAATAAAAGTAAGACTAGAAGGAGAAGAGAAAATGAAAAGAAAGCGAAACATAGTAATTAAAGGAATGACAGTAGAAAGCGACTCGGGAAAGGAAGAAGTGGAGAAGCTGATGAATGATATTGGGGCTCAGGTGAGAGTGGAGGCAGTGAAGGTACTGGGGAGAAAGACAGAAGGGAAAACAGGTGTGCTCATAGTGAAAGTGGGAAACGAGGAGGAGAAGAGAGAAATTATGGAAAGGAAAAGGGTACTAAAAGGTAGGAATGAAAGAATTGAAGAGGACCTGACATGGAGAGAGAGAAAGAGGAAGTGGATGATCGAACGGAGAGCATGGGTAGAGGGGAGGAACGGGGGTAATGTTTGGATGGGGAAAGACAGGTTGTGGGTGAATGGGATGAAGTGGATCTGGGACGAAGAGAGAGAAGAGCTGAGAGCAGAGGGATCGATACTTGAGAGAAGGGTAAACGAAGGTAATGAGAGTAGAAGAGACGGGGCGGGGTTTCCACCAGAGAAGAAAAACTGAGCACGGGAAGGAGGAGGGGGAAGGACAAAAAGAGAGGAGTGAGTGTGGCTTTCTGGAATGTGTCAGGGCTAAAAAACAAGAACGAGGGGTTCTGGGAGGCTATTGGAAAATGGGACGTGGTAATGCTGAGTGAAACGTGGGTGGATGAAAAGGATTGGAAGGGCTTGAAACGAAAGTTGCCGAAGGGTTATGTATGGACAATGCAAGAAGCGAGAAAAGAACATGAGAAGGGAAGAGCGATGGGAGGCATGATGTCAGGGGTTAAAAAGGAGCTGATGAGAAATGAAAGAGTGGAAGAGCGAGAAGAAAAGCTGGAGGGCGTGTTGGTGAGAAGAATAAAGGTAGGAAAAGAGAGGGTGGCGATCGTTTGTGTATATAGAAGGAGAGGAGAAGGGGAAGGATGGAGAGTATTAAGGGAATGGATGGAGGAAAGGAATGAAGAGTTGGTCTTGATAAGAGGAGACTTGAACGCGTGGACAGTAGAGTTAGGGGGGGGGGGGGAGATATGGGATGAAGAAAGCAAAACTTTTCGAAGAAATTCCAAGCACAGGGAGATAGATCGGAAGGGTAAAACTCTTTTGAACCTGTTAAGAGAGGAGGGGTGGTTTATCTGCAATGGAAATATAAGGGGAGATGAAGAAGGGGAAGTGACTTTTATAGGGAAAGGGGAGACAGTGATTGATTACATTCTAGCAGAAGAAAGAATAAGGAAGAGAATGGATAAAATGGAAGTAGGTAATGAAATAGTCTCAGAACACTTCCCGCTAATAGCGACATTGAAATGCTCAGCATGGAAGCGGCATAGCGAAAAAAGGGTAAGAACTGGCGAAAGGAAAGTAAAAATGGGTAGATGGGGGGAGGATAAATTGAGAGAATTTAAAGAAAGAATGGAGAACGAAGAGATTAGAGGAATGGAAGGGGAAGAAGTGGACACGCGCCTTGAAAAGATAAAAGAACTAACCGAGAGGATAAAATAAGAGGTAAGGCCAAGAGAAGAGGAGGAGGGAATAAAGAGGGGATGGTGGGACGCAGAATGTAAGGAGAGTAAAGATAGAATGAAGGAAAAATGTAAAAAAGTGGAGAAAAGGGGAGATAGTGAAACAGGAATATAATAGGAGAAAGAGAGAACATGAAAGATTGTTAAGTGATAAAAGGCAGTTAGAGAAAAGTAGGTATATGGAAGAGGTGGAAAAATCAATCAGGGAAGGGAGGGAATGGGAGGTGATCAATAAGGAACGAGGAGGAAGGAAGGGCATCAATGAGGAAATCGAGATGGATGAGTGGACCCAGCACTTTAAGCGACTGTTGGGAGGAGTGGAAAATAAGGTGTTAGGTAAAAGAGGAAGGTAATAGAAGGGGAAGATGAAAGCAATAATGGGATAAGTATGGAGGAATTGAATAGAGCGATAGGGAGGCTTAAAAGAAACAAGGCAACAGGTGAGGATGATATTGAGAACGAGGCTTTGAGTTTTGGAGGAGAAGGGGTGAGAAAGGAATTGTGGGAGGTATGCAAAAAGGTTTGGAGAGGAGAGGGATGGCCTAAGGAATGGAGGACAGGGTTAGTGGTGCCGATAATTAATAAAGGAGAGGGCAAGAAGGTGCAGGAGTATAGGGGAATCACACTCATGTCGGTGGGCTACAAAATATATACAGAGATTCTCAGAAACAGATTAGAAACGGAGGTGGAAGAGAAAGGGATTATTCCACACAATCAGACGGGCTTCAGGAAAGGGATGGGAATAGTAGACCACATCTACGTACTGAATTATCTAGTGAATAGGAACTTAGGGAGGAAGGAAGGGAAGTTAGTGGCCTTATTTTTAGACTTTAAAGCGGCATTTGACTCGGTAAACAGGAAGGTGTTATGGCAGGTGATGAAAGAGAAGGGGGTGGACGAAGACTTGGTCGAGAGGATAAAGGAGATATTCGAAGAAACTAAGATAAGGGTGAGGATTGGGAAACAAAAAGGGGAGATTTTTTGGAGTGGAAGGAGGCTCAGGCAAGGGGGCCCATTGAGCCCACTACTATTCAGTCTCTTGTTGGCAGATCTAGAGGAGAAACTGGAGAAGAAAGGAAAAGGGGGAACGGCTTTGGGAAATAGCAAGGTATATTCCTTAGCGTATGCAGACGATATAGTCTTATTAGCGGATGACGAGAGAGGGATGAGTCTCATAATGAGAGTGTTCGAGGAGTATGTGAGAATTAAAGACTTAACGGTAAATGTAAATAAGACGAAGGTGATGATGTTTAGGAAGAGAAGGACAAAGGTAGAATATGAATGGAAGATGTACGGGGAGAAAGTGGAACAGGTCGAGGAATTTAGTTACCTAGGCTTCTGGTTTGAGTCGAAACGAGGGGTTGAACTGCAGGTGAGGAGAAGGATAGAATGTGCGACTAAAGTAATGGGGCAGGTGTAGGGTATAGGGAAGAGAAGGTTTAAAGATGATTGGAAAATGAGACTGTGGATGTTTGATGCGTTGGTATGGTCAGTCCTAAGTTACGGAGTGGAGATCTGGGGATGGAAGGAGCACAAGAGGGTGGAAAGTATGCAGGAGAGATTCTTGAGATGGGTAATGGGAGTGAGCTGGAGCTGTCCAGGATACATGTTGAGGGAGGAATTAAGTAAAAGTAAAATGTTTATTAGACAAATTAAGAGAGCATGGAACTTTGAGGAGAAACTAAAGAGGGGGGAGGGAAGCAGGACAGCACAAGCTTGTCTAAGGGAAATAGTAAACAAAGAGACTAGGGGTAACACAGAAGGATCAAGGTGGGGGAAGAGAGACAACAGAGGAGGAGAGAATGCGATATAAGAGCAGATGTCAGAGTATGGCAAGAGTTAGAGAATGAACTGATAATTAAGGAGGGGGAGGAAAGATGGAAAAAAATCGTGGAATCTAAGTATAACAGGTGGTATAAGGTAGTGAAGGCTGAAGCAGAACCAGAATATTTAAGAAAGATTAAAAAGGAGAGTAAATGGAACCACGTTATACGATTTAGGATGGGAGAAGGAATAGGAGAGTGTAGGTACTGGATGGATGAACAGGAAAGAATCTGTAGAGTCTGTTATTACGAGATAGAATCATGGGGGCATGTTTTAGAGAGATGTACGGGGGATGAAACAGGTGGGGAGAGTGTGGATGACAGGATAAGGTGGATCTTGGATGGAAGTGGACAAGGGGCAAGCTGGATGATGAGACTGGAAGAAATGAGAGAAAGTAAAGGGCATGTAGTACGGAAAGGCCAATCGCGTACTCCTAGTCAAGGACACTAATGTAAATAAAGCTTGAAAAATCATGTTAACGGAAATGGTAAGAGAAAACGGAAGCCCAGGAAACTCAATAGTCAGCAAATCTCGAGAGTAATTATGTTAAGACAAAGCGATAGTAAATAAGTTAATATAAGTAGAATATTATTATTTAGGTAGTAAGTATTATTAAGGTAGTATAAGTGGTTTTGTAACGTTCTGTGAATGGAGCGAAGGCCCTTAAACCCGTAAAAGGGAGAGAATAAATACATACATACATACTGTGACGGGGTAATTTGTACCCCGCACAAATACATCTAAATCTATGAAAATTAGCGTCAAAAATCTTTCTACTGGGGATATGAGTTTGGAATCACGGATCGAATTCACGGACTGTCTGCGAACAGTACAATATTAGCCGTGAATATAAGAGTTCCGCGGCTAATATTTCAAAGAATTCTGGTTTTGTTGTGATCAGAATTATTATATTAAATATTGAAGACTGTTAACGTCAATAACAACTCAAATTCTAGATGAGATATTAGCCTAGAATATGAGAGTTCGACGGCTAATATCACATCACAACGTCATAATCAATTTTATATTATTATTGGTAAATTATATAAACTCACCTTGACTGTTACATTAAATTAAATCCGTTGAAAATATGAATGGTTCATCACCTGTCAAAAACTGGGAGGTTAGGCCATCCGACCAGAATCACCAAATTGTCAGACCAATGGGTTCCAAGTGCCTTATTATATTTTATTTTATTTTATTTTAATTCCTCTTGTTTTTCTTTGTTTATTTCATATTCAACTCGGGTGGAAGGGTGGATCAACCACCCCCCACACAACAATAACAACAACTGTCAGATTGTACGAGGTTGGCTGCATTGGATGTCTGCTGTCACCAGGGACTAAGAAGAGGAGATTTTCCTGGCGCATGCGTAATGGACGGGATTCCCATACGTGCAAGAGCGCCCGGAAAAACTAGGAGTAAGCGGCCATGGAGAATCTGCGTGCTGACCTAAGTCCGCCCCACCCCTGGACCATCGACTAGTAGCATATAACGCAGGTGGACTGTGCGCCACCACGTAGCGGGGGAACGAACCTGGCGGTTGTCCTTCTCTTTCGCTCGTCCTCTCACTCTATAGTTTGACGCTCGTACTCGGGTGGCGCTCCGACTCCTATGAGAGGGAGAACGGGGACGCCACTCTTAAAATATTCATTCGTGATTCTGGACTCAAGGCGACTGTCTCGTTAAAAATTTAAAGAGGAGAAATCAAAGACAAAAGGAAAGAATCGGACGGAAACTAAGAACAGAATGGAAGGATTGAGAGGACGAAGGAGAGGAGGCCGGATACTGCCAGGTAGGTGTCCTTGTGTTTCTCCATTATAATAAAATTTAACTTCTCACTTTCAACGTCGTGTGTCGAAGTGGTAGGCACACGCCGTTGAAATTTGTTAGTTGCTGACCTCGGTCAAGGTCACGGGTTGCCATTGAAGCCGTGAACGTAATTTAAAAAGCGGACAATTTCACAAATGTTGTGGGTCGGCATGGAGCCCCAACAATGATTGATTAGTTGAATGTGGGGTCCAGTTTTACGGTCGGGCTGAGTGGGCAACGGCCACTCGTATTAAGATTGTATTGAGAGTAAATATTGTAATTAAATTTTATAATGAATTAGATCAGTGCGTGTGGTTAACATGTTGACTTTCATATGAATTCACCTCTCACTGCGTCTTCCCCTTACTCCGCCACTCTACCGGAGCTAGAGGGTAAATAAACCATTTTCTCAGTAGGAGATTTTTGTACTATGGTAAAGCGGTTCTTTTGGTAGTTTTGGAGTTGGGAAAAACTACCTGGCGCCCTTCAGGCATTTCTTGGACTCATTTTGAGTCCAAGCTTTTAGTAATCGACAGAATTGGGTCTTTGCATTGAAAATAAAGTTATAAATGACGCCCGACGTAGGGGCTTGGGTGACGCAGAGGGAAGTGTAGAAGGAGTTGGAAACGGAACAAAATGGAATTTGAAGTTCCACTCCTAAAATAAAATTAGAAATTAAAATTTGAAAGTGAAAGTCGTAAGAATTTAATCGGAACAAATAAAGTTCCAATCATAATGGTAGTTGTTTTGAAGTTTGAGGTGACTGGTGATAAGAGAGAGTGAGTCACCACTCATGAATATAATTTGAATGGCGATTCAGGTGTTGATAAACACGGACCAATTAAATTTCATCAAAATTAAATAAAATATTGTTATAAATAATTTTTAAAAAGAAGTGAAAATAGCAAAAGCGAATTATCATTAAAAATAAACAAAATCAAAATGGAGTTGAAGTTTAAATAAATTCTATTTGGGTTTAATCAAAACAAATACACTTTCCTTTCAGAGATGGAACTGAATGATAATTTATTTTAAAATTTAAATAAAATTTTCTTTTAAATTAACAATGAAAAATTACAGACGTTTGATGAAGTTTGACTGGTCAGACAATTAAAGCTAGGGTTGCATTGAAATGAAATTGACATAACCTCAATGTAATATTAAATACTACTCACCTAAATTAAGTAATGGTGATTACCTGTCAGTTAAAAATTGTTTATTTATCCTTTCTGATGTATCAAGGATAAATGGACAAAACTGAAGTTGCATTGCAGCGGCAATGACATAACCTCAATGCAATATTTGAATAATAATCACCTAAATTATCTGGTAATGGTTAGTGGTCAGTTCAAAATTGTTTCTTTGTCCTTTTTGATGTACCAAGGACAAAGAGACAAACGACCCTAAGGTTGCAGAGTAGTGACCCCAACATAACGTCAATGTCACCTGGCAAATAAGTCCCCTACTGAAATAGTAGTTGTTATTGGTCAGTTAGGCATTGTTTGTTTATCCGTTTGATGTAGCAAGGATGAACAGACAAAACTGAAGTCGCATTGCGATAAACCGAACATAACCTCAATGTAACTTGGATTGATCAATCCAATAATCAAAGAACGGCAATAGTGGGGATCTAAGAATAAACCCAGATTCACCTCAGGCTTCAACGATTATATTTACCTGGATTTGCGTATTGCGCCAGGATAATTGAACATTTAATTGAATTTAATCTGTTTTATGTGCATGATAAATTTAAGTCTAATTGATTATGTTTAACTCGATTATTGATGTGAGAATACCTTGAATTTTGGTTTTAATTGTGATTTGAAACTTTGATTTTTTTGTTTTGTACTTTGAAATTTTGAATTTTATTGTGGGATTGCATACCAATTCAAGATGGTGGATGAGCGGGACATTGAGATCCCACCTTACGTGTTGTCAATGTCTGAGGATGACCTCAGACGATACTTAAGCGAAAGGGGACTTGACATATCGGGATCCTTAGAGGTTCTACGGGCCCGGGCCATACGGTAATGGTAGTGAGGTGGATCCCTACGACGAATGCTTGAGTGCCGCCCGGAGATTATTCGAATCTCCAGCTTTCAGTACTGGGGGGCAATTAAGTAACCGCCCCTGTGAACCACATTCCGTACCGTCATACTCGGGTAGAACTACCGTCCATACTTCGGTTACAAGTACCTCCTCCGTGTTCTGCTATACGAGGCCAGTAATGACCTCGATTCCTTACGCACCCAATAATATTGAAATGAATGGGGGCTGCGCGGCCGGGTACATTCCTTGCCTTTATGATACAATTGCTGCGCAGGCACCATCACGAAGTATAGTGTCGGTAGGAGTCGACACCGAGTCGCAAAACGTGTACACTCAAAATGGAGCCATTTCACGGTTCTCCACAAATCATCGCGCGCGTCTTGAGGGGGCTAACCCCACACGAACCCCTCCATATAGGGGACGGGAAAATAACCAGTTGACGTCATCGTTCCAACACGACCAAATACAAAGTCAGTTAGCTCGTGAACACGTTCAGACGGGTACTGGGTACAATAATATTCGTCCGGCAAACAGTTCAGTCTTCGTGTCGGCAGGGGCATCGCCTGGCCTAGGGGCAAATTTCGCGGCGTCTACACCTTTTGCAACTGGCCCACCGAGGTTCAACCCCACCTTCCAGCAGGCCACGATTGAGATGCCTTGCCCCACAATACCACAGTATTCATCCATCTTCGCTCAGCCTAATCAGGCAAGAGGGGGACGAACCCCTCAAATTCAATATTCCCACACTAGGTCCCATAATAAAACGGTGGACACCATTGTCAAAAGATGGGGAATCACATTCAGTGGGGACAATGAAACAAGTGCCGAAAACTTTTTGACCAGAGTTGAAGAGGGGCGTTCGGTTTCAGGCCTCACTGATGAGGAGTTATTGATAGGGATTCCATTTATTTTGGAAAAATTACCCCTACAATGGTTCCGTTATAATTCTCATGCCTGGCCTACATGGCAACATTTCAAAACTGCATTTCTAATGATGTATGGAGACATCAACTATCAATGGCGTCTTGAAGAACAAGTCGCCACTCGTGATCAGGGTCGTGATGAAAGGACCGCTGATTTCCTGACATGTCTGCAGGGTTTGTTTCTGAAATTTCAACGCCCTGTTACCATGCAAGAACAGATGAACAGGGCCCATCGTAATCTCAGACCTGATCTTCAAAGGTCTATTCGCCGCTTCGAGTTTTCTGATTATAATCAGTTAACGCTACTTGCAGTTGAAGTGGAAAGAACGGCGAATTCAGATAAAGGGGAGCGTTCACCCCCTAGCCCGGAAGATTCATTCTTCCCTGAATTGGCTTATGTCAAAAAGCCAAACCATTCTCGCGGAGCGGGTAGGATTACCAGTGGCAGCGCATCGAGCGAGGCCAATTCCTCTCTAGAATCATGAGTAAGTGCGTTGGTGAAGCTGGTGGATAAGCTGGGCACCAAGACCTGCTCACATGATAAGCCTAATTCGGGAAACGGTAACCCAGCCAAATTCAATAACAATAGACCCAGTGCCAACACAGATAAGGGCGAAACTCATAGTGAGAGGGGTTTGGCGCAGGCCTCAGCCAAGCCTGACTTCACAAGACGGAGTCCACCTATGAAAAGGAGGGTTCACGTAAAAGCCGAACCACCTTGTTTCAATTGTGGTGGAGCTGATCACTGTTGGAGAACCTGTGAAACGCGATGGGCCAAGTTTTGCCATAATTGTGGCAAGCACGGCCAAGTTAGACAGACTTGCGATTCAGATCATTGTCAGGGAAACCACTAAAGGAGGGCCGTCTCAGGGTCGACGTCACTCCTGTTAGCCCAAGGCAGACCCTCATTTCTGCTATTAGTGATATACCTGATTCAACCCTTTCAAATTCGACTACTAAACCTAAATTGACTCAGAACTCATCCTCTGAAACTAAACCTGAATACATTCAGAACTCATCTTCTGAAACTAAACCTGAATTGACTCAGAAACTTTCTTCTGAAACTCAGCCTGATTTGACTTTCAATTACTTAGCTTCAACTCTTGAAGCGGGGAGGGAGACCTCCCCACCCTCAGTCGCTCAATTTAATTCAGGAACTCATGTTCCCACTCGTCTTTCAAAATCGCTCTCTCGTTCTAAATCATACCCATCTTTGAGTGCTGGACTTACCAAACTCTCAGATGTTCAGGGGACGAGGGGACGGATCAATAACAACGCTTCTGAAACTACACCTGATCGTCTATCAGGGATTGGTACCAACTCGAGACCCTACGTCAGTATAACGATAGGGGGTACTGAAATCCATTCATTGGTAGACACGGGTTCATCTAGGACTTATCTGGGGTCAGTAGGGTTACAGATACTCGGTTCCGGTGGTTATAAGATTGATTACTCGAAGGCGGGCGCTGTCATGATGGCTAACGGTACCATTGAAGCTATCATTGGCGAGGCATGCCTGCCGGCCACTTTTTCAGGAACCACCCATTCAATTAACTTTAAGATCATACCTGGCCTAACTGATACTTGCGTACTCGGCATGGATTTCGCCGAAAAGTTCGGTTTCGTTCTGGATTTGCGTGACAGGCAGTTGTGGCTGGCTGATGAGCCAATCATAAAATTTGCGTTTGGTCCCGCGGACGAGGATGAGATCGACACTTGTAAAGGCATTGCATTGCTGGATGAAGCGGAGAAAGTGAGGTTAGACCAGTTTCTGAAGGGTATTATAAAACCAAAACCCGATAAGTTACCCGCCGCGAAATTCGTCGAGCATATGATCGACACGCACGGGAATCCTCCTATTCGCCAGAGGAATCATCGTATGTCACCTAAAGTGTATGACGCGTTAATCGCAGAAGCAAATATATTAATTGAGCAGGACTTGATTGAGCCTTCGAGTAGTGAGTGGTGCAGCCCGGTGGTAATGGCCCGTAAGCCGGATGGTAATTACCGTTTGTGTATAGATTTTCGACGGGTTAATGAGGTGTCGAAGAAAGATGCGTATCCGATTCCGTTTATGGCGGAAATCTTGGACCGCTTAAATTCCGCTCGATACATCTCAACCCTAGATCTGAACAAGGCTTACCACCAGATCCCTCTAAGTGAAGATAGTAAGCCAATCACGGCTTTTACTATCCCAGGAAAAGGCTTGTACCAGTTCAAACGCATGCCGTTTGGTCTCACCGGGGCTCCAGCAACCTTTCAACGGTTGATGGATAAGGTCATCACCCCGGAAATGAGACCACACGTATTTGCATACCTCGACGACGTGATCGTCGTCGCTGAAACCTTTGACGAGCACTTGTACTGGTTGGAGCGCACCATTAGGCGTTTAAATGAAGCAGGACTGACGCTCAGCCCAGACAAGTGTAAATTCTGTCAAACGGAAGTAAGGTTTCTGGGATTCAAGGTGAACAAAGATGGGTTGTTAGTGGATGATGATAAGGTCCGCCCCATACTTGAATATCCTCAACCCAGAAACGTTAAACAAGTCAGACGTTTCATAGGGGCTACCTCATGGTATAGGCGGTTCATCAAGGACTACGCTAGAATCTGTGAGCCCCTCACTCGTCTAACCAAGAAAAATTACAATTTCTTTTGGGGAAACGAGCAGGAAGAGGCATTCCAGACGCTAAAAACAGCCTTGGTGTCATCGCCGGTATTGGCGTACCCCGACTTCAATTTACCATTCTGCGTCCAAACGGACGCAAGTGATTTTGGTTTGGGGGTTGTAATCACCCAAATTCAAGACAAGCACGAGCGTGTGATCGCGTACGCTAGTCGAGTGATGTCCAAGGCGGAGCGGAACTACTCGACAACCGAGAAAGAATGCCTGGCCGTAGTATGGGCCATCAGAAAGTTTCGGTACTATCTCGAAGGGTACCACTTTTCAGTAGTGACGGATCACAGTAGCCTCCGATGGCTATACAATCTCAAAAATCCGACAGGGAGATTGGCGCGCTGGGCTTTGGATCTCCTAGAATATAGCTTCGAAATTGCCAAATGCCGGATGCACTATCCCGCATGTTCGAGGATGGAGAAATCGACCATATTGCGGCCATGATGCCTGTCGAGGATGATTGGTATGCCAGGCGGCGTGAGGAGGTGTTGAAGTCACCCGGGAAGTACCATGGTTGGAAAGTGGTAAACGGAAAGCTCCTTAAGTACCGAAACAATCCGCTGCTGGAAGACATCATCGAGGATTATGATGCTTGGAAACTGGTGGTTCCTAAGAACCTCCAGTCAGAACTGATACATGAAGTGCACTGCACGCCTGAAGCCGGCCATCTAGGTAGGGAGAAGACCTACCATCGTGCCGCAATTCGCTATTATTGGCCTGGCATGTTTAAAGACATCACGGCTTTCGTTAGAAATTGCGAAACATGCCAGCTCAATAAACCTGAGCAAGCCCAATCACGTGGGCTTATGACACAAAGAATAGTCCAGGAGCCATGGACAGTCGTGGCAACCGATGTCATGGGTCCATTCCCTCGTAGTAAACAGGGATATGAATACCTACTAGTATTCCAGGACTTATTCTCAAAATGGATCGAGTTGGCGCCGTTGAAAAAGGCCAATGCGGAAAGCATCAATGAGGCTTTCCTTGAGTTAGTTGTGACAAGGTGGGGGACACCTAAGGTGCTCCACTCGGACAGTGGCACCGAATTTAATAATAACGCAGTGAACGACCTTGCTGTGGAGTTTGGTATCCACCGCTCGTTCACACCACCTTATCATCCTCAGGCTAATCCTGTGGAGAGAACAAATAGAGTTCTCAAGACTATGATCAGATCGTTCATTGACCAAGATCATAGAAATTGGGACCTCCACCTCAATGAATTCCGATTTGCCTACAAGACGGCACTTCATAGTACCAACCGAGTGACTCCGGCATTTTTAAATTTGGGTCGGGAGCCCCGTCCGCGAAAAACTATTCGCAGTTTAAGGGAGTGGGAGGCCGAGTTGCCACCACCTGACCTTCAGGTCTGGACAACTCGGATGACACGGTTGGAACACTTGAGGGAACTAATGACCAAGTTCCAAGATCAGGCTTTCTTGAGACAAGCGAGATATTATGATAGAAATCATCGCGACCAACAGTTCAAGGTTGGCGATAAAGTCAAGAAGCCTAATCAAGTGTATTCCAAAAAGGGAACTCACGTGTCGGCCAAACTAGCCCCAAAGTTCAGTGGCCCCTTCATTGTAGTAGAGGTAATCTCACCCAATATTTACAAGCTGGCGTCGCCAGAAGGAAGATTGGCGGGTCGGTATCACGCTTCCCACCTTCAAAGGTATGTCGAGGACCCTGAAGATGAACCGAGTAGTCCGGAGGAACTGGCTGAAATCGACAGAATGCTATTGGAGATTCACGATTCGGACTCCGAACTAGAGCATGTCGACGAGGAGGAGCTGGCGGAACTGGACAGGATGTTACTTGAAATCAGCGATTCGGAAGCTGAAGAGGAGCGTCGTAAGGACGGAGGGGAGGCCCGAGAGGACTCGGAAATACATGTTGACTGGGGACGGGGAAATATTGAGCATCACTCGGACTCAGATTCGGGCTTGGGCAATCGCGTTAGACTCCTAACTCGCTCTTATTCGAAATAAGCATTCGGCGGTTGAAAACGGTAGAAAGGCGATTGCAACGTATAATGCGCTGAGGGTAACAACAAATCAAGGATGGGTTGGATCAGTTCTTATTTGGCGTCCTTCTTGAAATTGTTCCAGCCGTCACTCACGATGAGCTAGTGGCACGACTGAGGGAGGCCAGAGCGGCGGGAGACGGAACCGTCTCCAATCCAGCAGCACCAAATCGCCAGTTCGGGCTGAACTCACCGGAGCCGGACGAGGAAGGAGCGGTGGGAGGCGCCATCGCCTCCACGACGACGCAGCGGGAGCTGCAGCCGGCGTGGTCGGTCTCGGACCTGGAGTGGGACCATCCACTCCCGGAGGGAGAAATTGACTACGTGGCCCTGGTCCGGGCCGAGATCGATGCGGGCCGGGTGGGCCTGCAGGAGGAAACGGAGGAGAGCACCGCATCAAGTGCGGGGGTGGTCCCGCCACCCACCTCATCCGTGGCGCAAGGCTTGTCCATGGAGGAGCGGGTCCGAGCAAGGATCCGGGAGGATCCCTCCTTCCGCCGAAGGAGGCCCAAGCCAACCATGTGGGGGGAAACGAAGCAAAATAAGACCCGCTGTGGGAAATGTGGGAGCGGGGAGCATCGGTGGAACCAATGCCCCCGCTGTCAGGAACCCCAGCGGAGGTAGGAGCAGGGTAGCGCCCAGTGTAGGGGCCAAGGCCCCATGAAATAAAAGACATTCCATTAATCCTCTGCATTTGTTATTTGCATGAGTAAACTTAAGCTAGTTGAATAATTATCTTTAAGTCATATAAATAAGTAAATTCATAAGAATAGTAGAATAAGCAAACGTCGATTAAAAGACAGTAAGATAGAACTAGGAAATGGACGACCACACCGAACCAGCAATGGATCGAACCCACTCAATACAACTGATCCCTCAGAACGATTTTTTTATCTTACTTATTAATTATCAAAACTTTCTTTATTTTCTCGTTTCGTTACATACTTGGATACACCTGTGTATGATGGTGTATGGAACCCGAGGTCTGGCAATTAACCAATTTCAACCATTTTTTTTTTTTGACAAATTATAACAAGACGGAGAGATGCGGGCACCTACCTGGTATTCGCCCCGGTGGGCCGAATCTTGTGAAGGGGGAGTTGTGACGGGGTAATTTGTACCCCGCACAAATACATCTAAATCTATGAAAATTAGCGTCAAAAATCTTTCTACTGGGGATATGAGTTTGGAATCACGGATCGAATTCACGGACTGTCTGCGAACAGTACAATATTAGCCGTGAATATAAGAGTTCCGCGGCTAATATTTCAAAGAATTCTGGTTTTGTTGTGATCAGAATTATTATATTAAATATTGAAGACTGTTAACGTCAATAACAACTCAAATTCTAGATGAGATATTAGCCTAGAATATGAGAGTTCGACGGCTAATATCACATCACAACGTCATAATCAATTTTATATTATTATTGGTAAATTATATAAACTCACCTTGACTGTTACATTAAATTAAATCCGTTGAAAATATGAATGGTTCATCACCTGTCAAAAACTGGGAGGTTAGGCCATCCGACCTGAATCACCAAATTGTCAGACCAATGGGTTCCAAGTGCCTTATTATATTTTATTTTATTTTATTTTAATTCCTCTTGTTTTTCTTTGTTTATTTCATATTCAACTCGGGTGGAAGGGTGGATCAACCACCCCCCACACAACAATAACAACAACTGTCAGATTGTACGAGGTTGGCTGCATTGGATGTCTGCTGTCACCAGGGACTAAGAAGAGGAGATTTTCCTGGCGCATGCGTAATGGACGGGATTCCCATACGTGCAAGAGCGCCCGGAAAAACTAGGAGTAAGCGGCCATGGAGAATCTGCGTGCTGACCAGGGATGTGCAGTTACGCGTAACTGGAGGTTTTTGACGTAAAATACCTAAGTGAAGTATTTTACGTCAAAAACAGGTAAAATACCTAGTAAATTACGTGCCAAGATGGCGGACCTGTAGAACTGTGCATAATCTCACTTTTTTGGATTTCTGGTATCGGCATTCGTAAGGGGTTGTTTTTAATGCCTATATTGTTAATTAAAAAATAATAATGTCAACCAGGGATGTGCAGTTACGCGTTACTGGAAGTTTTTTACGTGTAATACCTAAAGGAGTTATTTGACGTAAAATACCTCGAATGTGTAAAATACATGTAGAAAACCTCTGATTGGCTGTCTGATTCAAGTTTTCAATTTCCCGCCTCAGAGGTGGCGCCCTCGTATATAGAACAAGACGTAATTTACATCATGTAGAAAACTGATGACGTAAAATACCAGGTAAATTACCGTAGAAAACCAAGTAAATTACCACGAGTATTTTACTTACCCATCACTGGTGCTGACCTAAGTCCGCCCCACCCCTGGACCATCGACTAGTAGCATATAACGCAGGTGGACTGTGCGCCACCACGTAGCGGGGGAACGAACCTGGCGGTTGTCCTTCTCTTTCGCTCGTCCTCTCACTCTATAGTTTGACGCTCGTACTCGGGTGGCGCTCCGACTCCTATGAGAGGGAGAACGGGGACGCCACTCTTAAAATATTCATTCGTGATTCTGGACTCAAGGCGACTGTCTCGTTAAAAATTTAAAGAGGAGAAATCAAAGACAAAAGGAAAGAATCGGACGGAAACTAAGAACAAAATGGAAGGATTGAGAGGACGAAGGAGAGGAGGCCGGATACTGCCAGGTAGGTGTCCTTGTGTTTCTCCATTATAATAAAATTTAACTTCTCACTTTCAACGTCGTGTGTCGAAGTGGTAGGCACACGCCGTTGAAATTTGTTAGTTGCTGACCTCGGTCAAGGTCACGGGTTGCCATTGAAGCCGTGAACGTAATTTAAAAAGCGGACAATTTCACAAATGTTGTGGGTCGGCATGGAGCCCCAACAATGATTGATTAGTTGAATGTGGGGTCCAGTTTTACGGTCGGGCTGAGTGGGCAACGGCCACTCGTATTAAGATTGTATTGAGAGTAAATATTGTAATTAAATTTTATAATGAATTAGATCAGTGCGTGTGGTTAACATGTTGACTTTCATATGACTTCACCTCTCACTGCGTCTTCCCCTTACTCCGCCACTCTACCGGAGCTAGAGGGTAAATAAACCATTTTCTCAGTAGGAGATTTTTGTACTATGGTAAAGTGGTTCTTTTGGTAGTTTTGGAGTTGGGAAAAACTACCTGGCGCCCTTTAGGCATTTCTTGGACTCATTTTGAGTCCAAGCTTTTAGTAATCGACAGAATTGGGTCTTTGCATTGAAAATAAAGTTATAATACATACATACATACTTCGATTTATTTTTGAGACCACTTTATTTTTTATTAATAAAATATTAATTTTATTCGAAAATATTTTTAATTGAAATAAAAACTAAAAATTTTAAAAGAAAATTCATTTTTATTATGATTAATTATTATAATGTCCATCAGACGTATTGGAACTATCAGAAGATTCGATTTTGAGGTTATGTTTCGACGGATTTCATCTCGGAGGTCTCAATCTCTCAATCAATATAAAACTAACAATACATCTTTCATTTCATTAAAGTATACTTAAAATACAAAAATACACTTGAAATACACCTCCAAATCGCTAAAAACTGATTTCAAGAAAACTTAACCTTTTTCACGATGATTGGGACAACGACTCACGATTACTAGTATATGGCAGATTTGGAAATGACGATAACTGGGACATCGGTGCTTTTTGACTTTTAATTGTTTATAAATAAGAAGTAACTACTCGGTGGGTTTCCTATCACCACTACGTAGCGCGTCCTCAGGTTGCGGATAGAGGAACGGCCCGTAAGGCTGAACAGCCCCCAAGGTTAACTGCGAATACAAGAATAAGCAGTCGCGGACAGCCGATAGGAGCCAGTCGTAGGTGTGGTGAATCTAGCACTGGTAAAAAATAGGTACACGACAACCATGGCTTGGGGGGACCCACCCATTCGCGTTCATACACAATGGGTGGGTTCTGGCAAGCCAGGGTGCAGCGTGTACCCACCTAGAAACTATACCCGAACCAAAACTAAAAATCTTGTAAGGGAAAAATCCTGCTGCCCATTGGACACTGCAGCGATGACACTGCCCGCAAGGGATGTGTGGAATGATTCGCCTGCATAGGGCCAAAGGGGTATTGATGCCAGTAGGCGCGCTGCCTTGCAGGGGGACGTTAGGGTACGAGGATGAAACTGTAATGTGTCTGACGACAAGTTGACATGGTCCTTGTCAGAGTCGGAAAGCTCCCATACTTAGACCTAGGGAGGTATGGGGGTTATCACTCCTGGGACAGTGGACTCACCTACGATCGGAATAGGATCCTAACGTGCGGATTATCTTGAAACTACCATGGCTAACTTACAAAAACAAAAAACTACAGTTAAAGATCTAAGGGTGGGAACTCTAAACGCGCGTAGTCTAAAAACTGGCCGACTTAGCGAACTCATTAAGATAGCAATTGAATACAAAACTGACTTAATAGCACTTCAAGAAACCTGCTGGTCGGGCGATTTCGCGTCAATTTCTAAGGATGACTATACTTTTCACTATGGGGGAGCTAAGGGGCAAAGACTGGGGACTGGTTTTCTTATTAATAAACGAATTTCGCAAGCACTTATCGACATGCAATTCATTAATGACCGGTTATCATACATTGTACTAAAGGGTAATTTCAGCAAACACGTATTAATCAATGTGCACTGCCCCACCGAGGACAAAGACGAAGACACTAAAGATCTTTTTTATGAAACAATCGAGCAGGTTTTTGACAAGTTCTCAACGTTTGACGCAAAAATAGTATTGGGGGACTTCAACGCGAAAATTGGAAAAGAACCAATGTATAGGCCTACAATAGGATCAGAAAGTTTGCATGACGTCAGTAATGATAATGGAACCAGAGTAATAAACTTTGCAGCTTCAAAGAACCTCGTTGTCAAAAGCACATATTTCAAGCATAAAAATATACATAAGGCCACCTGGACATCACCAGATGGTAAAACTCACAATCAGATTGATCACGTTCTAATAGACAGAAGACGTCATACAAACATTCTCGATATAAGATCGTATAGGGGAGCGGATTTAAATTCAGACCATTTTCTCGTGATAGTAAAACTAAGATCTAGGCTAGCGCTAAGTAAGAAAACAAGCCGCACAGAGCCAACAGTTCGTTTCAATATAGATAAGTTCAAAACAGCAACAGAAACATTAAATTACCAAGTTGAGATTTCTAATAGTTTCGACGCTCTCCAAGAACAGAGAGACGATAACAATAATCGCGAGGAGGACCCGGAAACCCTGTGGAGCAATACGAAAAAGGCGATAAAGGCAGCCGCGAAACTTACGATAGGTTTTAAGAAAGTAACCAAAAGCAAACCATGGTTTGACGAAGAGTGCAAACTCTGGTTTGAGAAACGTCGGAAGGCCAGACTAAGTAGTTTACAAAATAAGTGCGATCAAACACATAAGAAATATCTCGAGATTAGCAAAAGTACAAATAGGCTCTATAGATCCAAGAAAAGGGAGTGGGAAAAGAATAAAATACTAGCAATAGAAGCGCATAATAAACAAAATAACCCGCGTGAGATGTACAGGGGAATCAATTTTATAAGGAAAGGCTTTCAAAGTAGAACGGAAGTAATGAGGGACGAAAATGGCAATCTAGTAGCCGATGCGACAGAGAGACTGAATTTATGGAAAGATTATTTCGATAAACTATTAAATGTACGCGAAGCCCCCGTTGAAGGTAATCTCGGCGAAATCCACACTGCTGATCTATTAATTAACGATCCTACTGATATAGAAATAGAAATGGCCATCAAGAAGTTGAAAAATAACAAAGCCGCGGGCATCGATGACCTACCGTCAGAACTGATAAAAAATGGAGGCCCTTGCCTCACAAGGCAAATTTGTAAATTGATACGCGCAGTTTGGAAAACAGAACGCATGCCGGAAGAATGGAATACCTCTATCATTATTCCCATCTTTAAAAAAGGCGATAAAACTAACTGTAACAACTATCGGGGAATTTCACTTGTGCCTTCGTGCTACAAGATCCTGTCTAATGTTATCCTAAGTAGACTAACTCCTTTTGCCGAGGAAATCATTGGGGATTACCAGTGTGGATTCCGCCGAAACCGATCTACAAGCGATCAAATGTTTACAATTAGACAACTGTTAGAAAAGAAATGGGAATTTAATGAAGCAGTACATCAGCTATTTATCGATTTTAAAAAAGCTTACGACTCTATTATACGCGCGCGAATGTACTGGATCCTAGAGTTCTTGGGTGTGCCAAGAAAATTGGTTAGACTTATCGAAATTTGCTTAAGCGGCAGTAAGGGTAGAATACGCGTAAACGGTAGTTTATCTGAAGAGTTTTCGATCCGCGATGGCCTGAAACAGGGCGATGCACTTTCGTGCGTCCTTTTTAACTTAGTTTTAGAATACGTGGTTAGGCAAGTGCAGGCGAATCCGACCGGTGCTACCCTCAATGGGGTAATACAAATTCTTGGATATGCGGATGATCTCGACGTACTAGGGGATGATAAAGAAACGGTAGCTAAAAATGCAGAAATCTTGATCGCAAAAGCCAAAGAGATTGGCTTGGAAGTTAGCGAATCGAAGACAAAATATATGACCGTCGTCAGGTCCGGACAAAGTAATCAAGACGGGGATCTAATGGCCGGAAATATGAAATTCGAAAGGGTTAACGAGTTTAAATACCTCGGGTCTATTATAACTAGCGAAAATAAGATTAAAACGGAAATCAATGCGCGGCTACACGCTGGCAATAGGTGCTATTATGCAGCAAACACGCTACTAAAATCGCGATCGCTATCTAGAAACATCAAAGTAAGAATTTACAAAACGATAATAATGCCGGTCGTCATGTACGGGTGTGAAACGTGGGCGCTGACGAAAGGAGAAGAGAATAGGTTTAGAGTTTTCGAGAATAAAGTACTTAGAAAAATCTATGGTCCAAAAAGGGACGAAGAGACCGGCGAGTGGAGAAAACTGCATAATAATGAGCTGCACGCTCTCTACGGGTCAGCAAATATTAATAGAGTAATGAAAGCGCGTAAATTAAGATGGGCGGGGCATGTAGCAAGAATGGGCAATGAAAGAACAGTGGCGCAAGTTTTAAGAGGGAGACCGACTGGTAAGAGACCCCTAGGCAGACCGAGAAACAGATGGGAGAAAAATGTAAGGGATGATCTAAAAGAACTAGGACATGATTACTTAAACTGGATGGAGAATGCACAAGATAGAGATGTGTGGCGGTCTCGGGTAGATGAGGCAATGAACTTTCGAGTTCGAACTGCTAATCTATAATAATAATAATAATAATAAATAAGAAGTAATATTAAATATAATGTAAAAACAATGTTTTAATATTCGATGATGTTTAATGCTTCAATCAGTACCAATCATTTTTTAACTAATCCTTCCAAAACAATTTTCTGAATATTTGAAGTCAATGAAATCTCTTATGGTGAGGATTACTGGGACGTTTACCTTACTAAGAAAGTATTATAAAATAATTGGATGAATTAAAAACTGCGAGATTTATGGAGGTTTTTGTATTACATAAAATCGCTTTTTGTCACCAAGGTCATTAAAGCATTTTTTCCCTTGACTTTTCTTTATTGTTTATTTTAAATTTGTATAGTTTATAAAGTTTTTAAATATTTGAAGAAAAAAGAATATCGAGACGTATTTGAAATAAGTAAAATTTAATTTTAAATTCTTTCTAAATAATTGATTAAATTTCAACTATTAAGAAAAATGGTTGAAAATTAAACTATTCTAATGAAAATTTAACTTTTTGGTAGCAAATGAACTTTGTTGTCAAAAAATCCGTCAAGAAATCGTATTTTGGGGTTTAAGATTCAATTAAAGATTTTGTTGAAAATTCGTGCTTTTTGGTAGAACATTAATCTTCTTGCTGGAAAATTCATATTTTTGGTTAAAAATGTAACTATTTTGTTAATTTTTTTTTATTTGAAAATTAATCTACTTGGTTAAAGTTGGAATGGTTTGCTAAAAATTTATATTTTTTTTAAGATTCACCTACTTGGTTGAAAATTCAACTATTGTATTTTAAAAAAATTAGTCTTCCGGGTTAAAAAATCATCTTTTGCGCTGAACTCTTTTCTTGAGAATTTATTGTTTTGTTTTGTTAATAATTAATGATTTTAACTAACAATGTAAATGTTCTACTCTCGGTTAAAAAAAATATTTCTATTGAAAATTAATATTTTCTCTTTGAAAATTCATGTATGTTGTTAAAAATTCCTCTTTCTTGGTCGAAAATTAATCCTCTCAGTTGAAAATGCATCATTTTTGCTTGAAAGTGCACCTGTTTGGTTCTAAATTTATCTGCTTTGGTTGAGGATTCAACAATTTCGTAAAAAATTAAATTATTTAATTGAAAATTAACTTTTTTGTTAAAAATTCTTATTTTTGGTTTAAATTAAACTCTTTGGTTAAAAATTAAACTATTTTTATGCAAATTTAACTTTTTGGCAAAAAATTATCTTCTTTGTTAAAAAATCATATTTTTGGTTTGAATTCAACAATTTTGTTGAAAACTGATGTACTTTGTTGAAAATTCGCGTTTTTTGGTAGAAAATGATTCCCGTTTATTAAAAAGCGAATATATAATTCGACTTGAAACTTTAGGAATTTAAAATGTTTTAAATTGCATTTAATATGGTTTTTACATTAATTTTATTTCAAAGAATTTATTTATCCATTTTGGGATACATTACTTTTTTTTTTTTTTGGGGGGGGGGGGACAAAACTACGGTTATCAACGAGAGGGGTAGGGGGATAAAAATTGCCTAAAATTGTTAACGTAGTTTATGGACGACCCCTTAAATAAAAAGAGTAATTAAATAGTTTTTTTATCCCGTTTTTTTCAGGCCGATGCCTTTTACATACATCCAACTTAAAAGTTTGACGACTTTCCACTCAATGCTTTACAAGAGGAAAAAAAAATCTTCTTCAAATAAAACTTTTATAATAAAAGTTTGCAGCTACTTAAAGTTCACTGTACATTGAATTGAGATTTTTACTTTAAAATGTATTTTTTATAACTAATCTTTAATCTACAATTTATAATTTATTTATAATTCATCTAATGTATAAAAGTGCCATAATAAACATTCAAAATTAATACTTTGATGGAATGACATAATTTTACCGAAAAAGTAAAATCCTAAATTTTCAAATTATAAAAAAAAATAAAACTACCGAAAATGGTTATTATCGAAATTAAAATATTCTGAAAGTAAATTACAGAAATTCAAAATTCCTGTAATTACTAAATTACTAGAATTTCAAATTTCCGAAAAAATGTTTATTATTTTATGTTTTAAATTTTAAAACATCGGTTTTCGGAAAAATGAGAAAAAAAAATTAATTGTTATTAACTTTTTGTAAATTAAAGTCCCAAAAACTGCAAAATAGCAGTTTTATTTAAAATTCATACAAAAACTTGTTGGAATTTTTTCAACATGAATTATTTTCATTCGATAAGTTGCAAGTTGCCATGTATTTTTTAACTAATTTTTAATTATTGAAACAATTATTATTTGTTTCAATAATTTTTTTTCTGTAAATCATAAAAGGTTATTATTTTTCGGAATAAAAGATACAACATATTTTGTAATTATTTGAACGAATATCTTAACTTTTTAAACAATAATAATTTTTTTAACAATTTTTTTCACTTACATTATGGATAATTATTTCTTCAGATCGATTTCTGTCTTCCACAAAAAAATATTAATCTTAACATTCAATAAGAGCGTCATTTATTCAGAAAATAATAACTTTTCACGATTTACAGGTGAAAAAATTGTTTAAACAAATTAAAAATATTAAAATAATTGCCAAAAATCCTGAACAAAAAATATTACTTTTAACATTCATTAATTGTGTCATTAATTCCAGAAAATACTTACTTTTCACGATTTGGTGGAAAAAATTATTTTTTATAATTGTTTAAACATTTTCAGAATATGTTAAACAAAATTTTTTTTTTTCATTCATCAATTTTTACTAGGAATCTGTATTATCATCGGAGATAGTATCGATCAATCAGAAGAGAAATCTTTTCACAAACTGTGAAAATGGAAATCTACATATCGATCAAAGTTATGTCCTCTAATACAGAAAATCTTTAATATCTTTTCAGACTAGATAGAGCTACAAATTAAAAAAAATTTTAATTAAATTTATTCAGAAAAAAGATCTTCTTTCGCTCCGCTGGGATTCGAACGCCAGATCAACTGATTGTCGGTTAGGTGCTCTAACCACTAAAAATTTTCTGTATTGGAGAAGATAACATTGATCGATATTGTAGATTTCAATTTTCACAGTGTGTGAAAAGATCTCTCTTCTGATTGATAGTTACCATCTCCGATGATAATACAGATTCCTAGTAAAAAAATTTTTTTCATTAAAACATAACATCGTGCAAAATAAAGCGTGTTTCAGAAAAAAGATTCTTCTTCCGATCTCTCTAGTAGCTTAGTGGTTAGAGCACCAGACCGGGAATCAGTTGACCTGGCGTTCGAATCCCAGCGGAGCGAAAGGAGAAGATCTTTTTTCTGAATAAATTTAATTTGAAAATTTTTAATTTATAGCTTCATCTTGTTTGAGAAGATGTTAAAGATTTTCTGTATTAGAGAAGATAACTTTGATCGATATTGTAGATTTCCATTTTCACAGTGTGTGAAAAGATCTCTCTTCTGATTGATCGTTACCATCTCCGATGATAATACAGATTCCTGGTAAAAATTGTTTTGTATTAAAACATAACATCTTGCAAAATAAAGCGTGTTTCAGAAAAAAGATTTTTCTTCCGATCTCTCTAGTAGACTAGTGGTTCCAGCACCTAACCGGCAATCAGTTGACCTGGCGTTCGAATCCCAGCGGAGCGAAAGGAGATCTTTTTTCTGAATAAATTTAATTTGAAAAATTTATCAATTTTATCATTTATGCTGAAGAATAGTAACTTTTCACGATTTACTGGAAAAAAAATTAAACAATTGAAAATTATTTGAAAAATACTTGGAAACTTGTAATTTATCGAATACAAATAATTAATGGAGGACAAATTTAAAAAGAATCGAGTCTATTTTATAGGGTCCCAAAAAAACCCCATGAGTGAAAAATTGGGTTTTGCGAGTTTTTGGCGCTAATTATGATTTTTTGCAATTTTTTTTTAAATAAAAATTGTTTATAATTCATAAAATTTATTATTTATACTAATATTCTCCTAGAATAATGCTAAAAAGTTGCAGTTTTTCCTAAAATGTTCCACTTTTTGTCCACTTTTAATTTAGAGTGAGGTAATAATTAATTCGAGTTAACAAGCACAGTTGTTTAAACAATTTCTTATTATTAATAATAATATTGTCTTTGAATAATGCTAGAAAGTTGCAGTTTTTTCTGAAATATTGAACTTTTTTTCCAGTTTTCACTTCAAGCGAGGTAAAAATAATTGCAATTAGAGAGATGTAATTGTTTAAACAATTTATTGTTATTTCAAATAATATTATCTTTGAATAATGTTAGAAAGTTGCGGTTTATCTGAAATATTCAAGTTTTTGTCCAGTTTTCAATCCGGGCAACGTAAAATTAATGCAATCAAACAAAAATAATTGTTTAAACAATTTATAATTTTTTTAAATAATATTATACTGCTAGAAAGTTGTTTTTTTTCTGAAATATTCAACTTTTGTTCTCTTTCCACTGTGAGCGAGGTAAGAATTAATAAAATTTAACGAAATTAATTGTTTAAACAAATTATAATTATTAATCCCGTTTCTTGTCAGCTTTTCAATTATTGAGGTAATAATTAGTGCAAGTTAACAAGATCTTCTCTTAGATAATTGCGGAAAGTTGCGTTTTTTTCTGAAAATTTTGTTTTTGTTTTGGATTCTTTGTTATAAACAAATAATAAATAAACAGAAGGGAAAAACATTTTTTAAAGAATCCCTTTCTTTTTTGTGAATAAATTTTTTCAGAAATAAAACAAATATTTGAATTATTCCTCTAATTTTCTATTGAAAATAGAATATGAATAAAATATTGCTTTTCAAATATGACCCCCATAAGTCTGTTTATAGGGTACCAAAGAAAAAATGGATTTAGCGAGTTTTTGATGCTATTTATGATTTTTTGCGATTTTTTAATTGCAAATTGTTTCTGATACAAAAATATTACAAAATTCTAATACAAAATTGCTGAAAACATTGATAAATTGTTTAAACAATTTATGTAAATATCTAATTATCAGTATAGAATAGTATTTTATGTATTGGAAACAATTTGTTTTAAAAAAATATAAAAAATCATAATTAGCGCGAAAAACTCGCAAAATCCATTTTTTCAGTTATGGGGTTTTTTGGGACCATATAAAACATACTTATGGGTATGATATTCAAGAAGGCTTTTTTCTTATGGGAAATACGCGTTAAACTTCATGGGGCTTGCGGAACCTCTAGGTATCATTGAAAAATAAAAAAATAAAAATTTTTATGGATTTGAACAAATTTGGTAGTGAAAATTCGAAAACAAATTTTTGGGCCACCCTTATCTACATGCAGTTTGAAATTGAATGAGACTTTTCGATTTTTTCGTGTATTTGAAATTTCAGGAATTTGAAATTTTCCGGGAAACATGCTATTTTGTGAATTTACTAATTTTGGGAATTTGAAATTTTCTTATTTTTATAATTTTGAAAATTGAATGATTGCCGCAATTTTCAATTTCTGAATTTTTTGGTGTTAATATTCGAATTTCGTTAACAAACATTTTTAATAGTTTTATATTTTTGTTTGTAATTTCAAATTCGTTAATTATATTTTCTGTATTTCTCAACATTCAGAATTTTGCTTTTCCGAAAAAATTATGTCATCCCACATTGAGAATGATAAAAATAAAAAAAAAAAAGAAATCTCATTTCCTGATAAATCTGAAGAGGCGAAGATTAAATTAAAGAAGAAATGCATGGTAAATGATGTTACCGAGAGGATTATAAATCCCTGTCGTTATTTGAGCGGCTCAGAGGAGCGGCTTATTAAAAAGGGAAGCTGAGGGTGATAGGGAGTTTTGGATTCGCACTTTTATTAGAGACTTTATAAGTCGTTTTCTCTTCAGTGGATCTCAATTATTTTATTTTATTATCATTATTTTAATTCAATATGTGAATAATTTATGTTGAATTTCGAGACATGATGCAACCTGATGCAACTAACGCGCTGGGAGGCCGGCCTTTGAGCTGGTTATCACGCTTGACTGAGCAGCGCCTTCCGCGCTCCTCACATGGCGAAACCGCCGCAAAATCAATTTCTCGGAACGCACAAATTCAGTTTACGGCAATCCAGGTTCAGGTGTATATCTACTTAAGGAATCGATAATGCCACTACTAAATGAATCAGTAAATGTATTGCTAGTAACTATTTTAAACTGTAGTTTTGAATAAATTTAAAAAATTATTTTACATTCAAAACTATTCATTCGAAACTATTAATTGATTTCAAATAGACGCGCGCGTTCCGGTAGATGCGCAGACTGCAGCAGCAGCGTGTATACGCATGCGCTATACGATAGATGCCATTTACTTTCAGCGGCATTTTCAAAATAAATTTAAGCTCGTACTTGAAAATTTTTTTTTTTCAAACACCATGCTAGTGTAAATTACTTTCATATTTCAGATTTCACACTCTTTTCCATATTTCCCTCTTTTCCCCTTTTTTAAAAATATCTATTTTTTCTCCTGATTTCCAGAAATTTCCCCTCCTTCTCGATTTTTCGTTTAAATTTTTGTTTTTGTTAAAACTTCTCCTATTTGATTGAAAATTTAATTATTTTGTTGAAAATGCAACTTCTTTGTTGAAAATTTATCTTTTTGGTTGAAGATTCATCTCTTTGGCGGAAAATTGAACTATTTCGTTGAAAACTCGTTTCTTTTTTGGCTAAAAATTAACTTTTTCAACTGAAAATTTAACTATTACATTTATGATTGAATATTCATATTTTTTAGTTAAAAATTCAACTATTTGGTTAAAAATGATCTTTTTCAGTTGAAAATTCATGTATTCTATTGAAAATTCGTGTTTTTTAGTGGAAAATTAGTCTTTTGCGTTGAAAATTCATTTCTTTGGTTCAAAATTTAAATATTTTATTGAATATTCGTATTTTTTCATTGCATTTAACTATTTCTGATTGAAATTAAAATCTTTTTTGATAAAAAATATCCTCAGAAACACTTTTTATTGAAAAATAATATTTTTTTATTGAAAATTCAACTAGCAGGTTGAAAGTTGAACTACTTTGTTAAAAATGTATGCTGTTGTTAAAAATTTTTTTTTTTTTAACTGAAAATTTAATTATTCTTGTTGAAGATTCATCGTTTTATAGTTTTTAAATTTATCTTTGGTGGAAAATTTAACTATTTCGTTAAAATTTTAATCTTTAGTTTCACATTAATTTTTTTCAACAAAAAATTTCAGAATTCCGTTTATTGTTAAAAATTTAACTTTCCGGTTGAAAATTCCACTATTTGGTTAAAAATTGACTTTTTCATTTGAAAGTTATTTCTTCTGAATAAAAAATTAATTATTCCAGTTGAAGATTCATCATTCAAAATTCGTATCTTTTTTGTTGAAAATTAATTTAATTAACTGAAAACTCATTTATTCTTGTTGAAGATTCATCATTTCATAGTTCAAAATTTATCTCTACTGTGAAAAATTTAACAATTTCGTTAATTTTTTTTTTACTTTTAAATTAATTTTTCCAATTAAAGATTTTACTATTCCATTTATTGTTAAAAACTGCACTTTCCGGTTGAAAATTCCACTAATTGATTGATAATTGATATTTTTTAGTTGAAATCTGGCTTTTTCATTTGAAAGTTATTCCTTTTAATTGAAAAATTAATTATTCCAGTTGAAAATTCATCATTTTAGTTCAAAATTCATTTCTCTTGGTAGAAATTTCATATCATCCAAAATATTTCTATTCTGTTAAAAATGGAATTGCTTTGTTAAATATCCATGTTGATGAAAATTCGTATTTTTGCTGTTGTTAAAAATTAATTTTTTCAACTGAAAATTTAATTATTCTTGTTGAAGATTCATTATTTTATAGTTTAAAAATTTATCTCTTTGGTGGAAAATTGAACTATTTCGTTAAAATTTTTATCTTTAGTTTTAAATTAATGTTTTCAACAAAAAATTTCACAATTCCGTTTATTGTTAAAAATTCAACTTTCCGCTTGAAAATTCCACTATTTGCTTAAAAATTGATATTTTCGAGTTGAAAATAGACTTTTTTATTTTAAAGTTATTTCTTCTGAATACAAAATTAATTATTCCAGTTGAAGATTCATCATTCAAAATTGGTACTTTTTTTGTTGAATATTAATTTTTTCAACTGAAAAGTTATTTATTCTTGTTGATGATTCATAATTTCATAGTTCAAAAGTCATCTCTTTGGTGAAAAATTTAACTATTTCGTTAAATTTTTTTTTTAGGTTTAGATTAATTTTTCCAACTAAAAATTTGACTATTCCATTTATTGTTAAAAATTGAAGTTTCCAGTTAAAAATATTGCTATTTGGTTAAAAATTAATATTTCTTAGTTGAAAATTTGCTTTTTTATTTGAAAGTTATTTTTTTTTAATGAAAAATTAATTATTCCAGTTGAAGATTAATCATTTTAGTTCAAAATTCATGTCCTTTGGTAGAAATTTTATATAATAACAAATATTTTCATTCGGTTAAAAATGGAATTGCTTTGTTAAAAATCCATTTTGATGGAAATTCGTATTTTTGCTGTTAAAAAATTAATTTTTTTTAACTGAAAATTTAATTATTCTTGTTGAAGATTCATGATTTTGTTGTTCAAAATTTATCTCTTTGGTTGAAAATTTAAATATTTATTTGAAATTTTTTTTCTGCAAATTTAAATGCTTGGTTGAAAATTGAACTACTTTGTTGAAAATTTCCTTTTTTAGTTGAAAATTATTTCTGTTGAATGAAAAATTAATTATTCCAGTTGAAGGTTCATCATTCAGAATTCGTATATTCTTTGTTGGAAATTAATTTTTTTAACTGAAAATTTAATTATTATTGTTGAAGATTCATCTTTTTATAGTTCAACATTTATCTCTTCGGTAAAAAATTTAACTATTTCGTTAAAAAAATTTTTTCTTAGATTTAGATTAATTTTTCCAACTAAAAATTTGACTATTCTATTTATTGTTAAAAATTGAACTTTCCAGTTAAAAATATTGCTATTAGGTTAAAAATTGATATTTTTTAGTTAAAACTTTGATTTTTTATTTTAAAGTTATTTCTTTTGAATGAAAAATTAATTATTCCAGTTGAAGATTCATCATTTTAGTGCAGAATTAATGTCTTTTGGTAGAAATTCCATATAATAAAAAATATTTCTAATCGGTTAAAAATTAAATTGCTTTGTTAAAAATGCATTTTGATGTAAATTCGTATTTTTGCTGTTGTTGAAAATAAATTTTTATAACTGAAAATTAAATTATTTTTGTGGAAGATTCATTATTTTATAGTTCAAAATTTATCTTTTTGGTAGAAAATGTAACTATTTTGTTAAAAAAATTGTTATTTTTAAATTAGTTTTTTTAACTAAAAATTTTTCGGTTGAAAATTCACTATTTGTTTAAAAATTGATATTTTTCAGTTGAAAATTTGCTTCTTTATTTGAAAGTTATTTATTTTGAATGAAAAATTAATTATTCGAGTTGAAGATTCGTCATTCAAAATTCGTACTTTTTTTGTTGAACATTAATTTTTTAAACTTTTTTAATCTCTTTGGTGGAAAATTTGAATATTTCGTTAACATTTTTTTTAAATTTTAAATTAATTCTTTCAACTGAAAATTTGACTAGTCCATTTATTGTTAAAAATTGAATTTCCGCTTAAAAATTCCACTACTTGGTTAACAATTGATATTTTTTAGTTGAAAATTTGCTTTTTTTATTTAAAAGTTATTTATTTTGAATGAAAAATTATTTATTCCAGTCTTTTGGTAGTCATAAAAAATATTTCTATTTAGTTAAAAGTGGAATTGCTTTGTCAAAAATCCATTTCGATGAAAGTTCGTATTTTTGCTGTTGAAAATTAATTTTTTAAACTGAAAATAAAATTATTTTTGTTGAAGATTCATCATTTTATATTTCAAAATTTATCTTTTTGGTGGAAAATTTAACGATTTCATTGAAAAATTTTTCTTAGTTTTAAATTAATTTTTTCAAACCAAAAATTTGACTTTTTCATTCATTGTTAGAAATTAAGCTTTCCGGTTGAAAATTCCACTATTTGGTTAAAAATTGATATTTTTCAGTTGAAAATTTGCTTTTTTATTTGAAAGTTTTTTATTTTGAATGAAAAATTAATTATTCCAGTTGAAGATTCATCATTCAAACTTCGTACTTTTTTGTTCAAAATTCATTTTTTCAACTGAAAATTTAATTATTCTTGTTGAAGATTCATGATTTCATAGTACAAAATTTATCTCTTCGGTGAAGAAAAATGAACTATTTCGTTAAATTTTTTTTTTGAGTTTTAGATTAATTATTCCAACTAAAAATTTGATTATTCCATTCATTGTTAAAAATTGAACTTTTCGGTCAAAAATATCGCTTTTTGGTTGATAATTGATATTTTTTAGTTGAAAAACTGCTTTTTGATTTGAAAGTTACTTCTTTTGAATGAAAAATTAATTATTCCAGTTGAAGATTCATCATTTTAGTTCAAAATTCATGTCTTTTGGTAGAAATTCCATATCATAAAAAATATATTTAATCGGTTAAAAATGAAATTGCTTTGCTAAAAATCCATTTTGATGAAAATGGGGATTTTTGCTGTTTTTGAAAATTAATTTTTTTAACTGAAAAATTAATTATTCTTGTTGAAGATTCATCATTTTATGGTTCAAAATTTATCCCTTTGGTGGAAAATTCAACTATTACGTTAAAAAAAATTGTTTAGTTTTGAATTAATTTTTTCAACTAAAAATTTGACTATTCCATTTATTGTTAAAAATTGAACTTTCCAGTTGAAAATTGATAATTTTTAGTTAAAAATTTGCTTTTTTATTTGAAAGTTATTTCTCTTGAATGAAAAATTAATTATTTCAATTGAACATTCATCATTTTAGTTCAAAATTTATGTCTTTTGGTAGAAATTTCATATCATAAAAAATATTTTTATTCTGTTAAAAATGGAATTGCTTTGTTAAAAATCCATGTTGATGAAAATTCGAATTTTTGCTGTTGTTAAAAATTAATTTTTTTTTAACTAAAAATTTAATTATTCTTGTTGAAGATTCATCATTTTATAGTTAAAAAATTTATCTCTTTGGAGGAAAATTGAACTATTTCGTTAAAAAAAAATTGTTTAGGTTTAAATTAATTTTTTCAACTAATAATTTGACTACTCCATTGACTGTTAAAAATTGAACTTTCCGGTTGAAAATTCCACTATTTCGTTAAAAATTGATATTTTTCAGTCGAAAATTTGATTTTTATTTGAAAGTTATTCATTTTGAATGAAAATTAATTACTTGAGTTGAAGATTCATCATTCAAAATTCGTATCTTTTTTGTTTAACATTAATTTTTTTAACTGAAAAAATTAACTATTTCGTTAAATTCTTTTTTTTTAGTTTTAAATTAATTTTTTTCAACTAAAAATTTGACTATTCCATTTATTGTTAAAAATTTAACTTTCTGGTTAAAAATATCGCTATTTGGTTAAAAATTGATATTTTTTATTTAAAAATTTGCTTTATCATTTAAAAGTTATTTCTTTTGAATGAAAAATTAATTATTCTAGTTGAATATTCATCATTTTAGTTCAAAATTGATTTCTTTTGGTAGAAATTTTATATCATAAAAAATATTTTTATTCGGTTAAAAATGGAATTGCTTTGTTAAAAATCCATTTTGATGAAAATTCGTATTTTTTTTTTAAATTAATTTTTTTAACTGAAAATTTAATTATTCTTGTTGAAGATTCATCATTTCATAGTTCAAAATTTATCTCTTTTGTGGAAAATTTAACTATTCCGTGAAAATTTTTTTTTCTGTTTTAAATTAATTTTTTCAACTAAAAATTTGACTATTCCATTTATTATTAAAAATTGAACCTTCTGGTTGAAAATTCCACTATTTGGTTAAAAATTGATCTTTTTTAGTTGAAAATTCAATTATTTGTTCAAAATTCAGTTATTTGTTCGAAACTCAAAATTTTCAAAAACATTTTTTGTTTATCGAAACTGTATTTTTTCTAAAAGTCTTTTTTGTTAATAACAAAAAAAAATCTTACGTTTCTCTGTCGATTTCCAGTGCCAAGGATCCCTCTCTCTGTAATTTTTGGCACTTTCATTTTTTGATCAGTTTTTCAAATTTCTGGGTCACGAGCACATTTTGGAATCGTGTATTTCCGGCACTATTTCAAGGTTTATTTTCACGCACTTTTGTGTCATTTAAAAATTTCAGAATCACATTACAGTTTCGCTCGTTCACTTCTCACGTAACACCTCAAAAACATAACTTTTTCTCGTATTTTTTATTTCTTTTAAACTAGAATCCACAAACCTTGAATTTCCCCCGTTTAAACTGAGGATCGTTGTATTTTTTTAAAAATATGACAATCTTCCCTTTTTATGAAAGATTACGTCCCTTTTTATCATCGGAATCTGATTTTTTTACGATTGAAAGTTTTTATTACTTAAAGTTACGGCTTGTTGAACTCTCCTTCCAGTAATATAAAAAATGTTGAAAAAAATTACATAAATTAACAAATAGTGCGAATATAATTAATAATTAAAAAGGAAAAAATTGTTTCAAATTATTAAATCTTAAAAAAAGTTCAAAATTTATTTTCGAAGAATCCTCTCTATATTAAAATGCGTTTCAAGAAATAATAAATTATTTAAATGTAAATATAATTGCAGTAGAATTGTCAATTAACTGAGCAATTGAAAAATTTTGGGAATGAATTTACAAAAAAAATACAAATTTTTTAATCTCTGGATTTTTTTGACAACAATGTTTAAAATTATTGATAAAAAATTAATTTTTTTAATTTACTTTAAAAAAATTTTTTTACTTTTATGACTGGTCTCGCGAGTACCAAAGTCAGCCCGAAAAGCACGTGGCGAAGCCACGATTCACACTGGTGGTGGATTTCTACGAAGACAGCTGACGAGTGATAGCTGCCTCCACCCCCTACCCTTATCTCACCCCCACCCCTCTAACAACTCCCAGTTACGAATTGGACCAATCCTTCCATTATATCACTTTTATGTAATTTTCTTTTTTTTTTGTTAATATTTTTATTTATTTATTATTATTTTCTTTAGGAAGCCTCCACATAATACAACAATTATAAATCTATTTAAAAAAATTCAACAAAAGGGTTCAAAATTCAACGAAATAGTTCAATTTTCAGTCAAAAAGATGATTTTTTAACCAAAAAGTTAAATTTTCTACCACCTTTTTTCTTGAAAATTATATTTTTTTGTGATTCACCATTTTAGTTGAAAATTTAACTATTTTGCTGAAAAATCGTTAAATTTTCAACTAAAATGATGAAAAACAAAATTTTTCATTCAAAAGAAATAACTTTCAAATAAAAAAGTAAATTTTCAACTAAAAAATATCAATTTTTAAACAAATAGTTGAATTTTAAACATAAAAAGATCAATTTTCAACCAAAAATGGAATATTTATTTTTGCAGGGAAGAAAATTAATTCATAACCAAAGAAAAGGATCCTTTTTGCAAAATAGATAAATTGTCAACCAAAGAGATGAATTTTCAACTAAAATTATGAATCTTCAACAAAAAAATTAATTAAAAAAAAAGAGTTTAAAATTCAACGAAAGAGTTGAATTTTCAACAAAATAGTTGGATTTTCTACCAAAAGTGAAAAATATAAAGTTTCAGTTAAAAAAATAATTTTTAGTCATAAAAAAAAATTAATTCTCAACAAAATAGTTCAATCTAGAGCCAAATAGCAGAGAGAAATAGTAGATTTTTTAACCAGAAGAGACGAATTTTCAACCAAGAAGCTTCATTTTCAACAAAAAAAGACGAATTTTCAATCAGAAAAGATCAATTTTCAATTTAAAATATCAATTTTCAACCAAAAATTTAATATTTATGTTTTCATGAAAAAAAATTATTTAATGAATTTTCAACTAGTAAAGATGAATGTTCTACTAAATAGTTGAATTTTAAACGAAAAAAGATCAATTTTCAACCAAAAATGAAATATTGATATTTTCAGGGAAGAAAATTAATTCATAACTTAGAAATAGAGTTTATAGAAAAATAGTTAAATTTTCAACCAAAGAGATGAATTTTCAACTCAAATTATGAATCTTTGAAAACAAAATAATTTTCAAGAAAATGTCATTTTCCTTCAAAAATTTTGGCTCTAAAACTAAAATTTTCTTATTTTAAACAATTTTTTTAAATGGGGAAAAATAATTTTATTCCTGGAAATTGTAGATATTAATTAATTAAATCAATGAAATTAATTCAATTGTATTAATTAAAATTATCAATTCTATTTTGTATTATTATTATTAAAAATAATCTTATACATTTAAATAATTTTAAATTATTATTTATAGTTAATTTTAATGTATAAAAAAATATTCTCAAAATAAAAAAAATTATTTGTTAAATAATAATTTATAATTAAAAGTTTAACATTCAACGAAAGATTTGAATTGTCAACCAAATAGTTGAATTTTCAACCAAAGTGACAAAGATGAAGTTTTAGTACAAAAATTAATTTTCTACCAAAAAAGGCGACTTTTCAATCAGAAAAGGTCAATTTTCAATCAAAAATGGAATATTTACGTTTTTAGGAAAGGAAATTAATTCATAACCAAAAAAACGGATTTTTTTAGCAAAATAGTTGAATTTTCAACTAAAATAATGAATCGCAAAAAAATATAATTTTCAAGAAAAAAGGTCTAACCAAAGAGTGTATTTTTCAACTAAAAATTTTACTTTTGTACCAAGAATTTATCTTTTTGAGCTGAAAATTGAACTATTTTGCTAAAAATCGCGTTTTTTTGGTTATGAATTAATTTCCTTTCCAAAAAACATAAATATTCTATTTTTGATTGAAAATTTATATATAAAATTGAAAATTGATCTTTTATGATCGAATTTTTTTTTTTTTTTTTTTTTTTTGAAAATTAATCTTCTTTTTTGAAAATTCATCCCTTTTGGTTAAAAAATCTACAATTTCTCTTTGCTATTCATTTCAAAATAAAACTATTTTGTTGAAAATTCATTTTTTTGGCTAAAGATTAATTCTTTAACTGAAACTTGATCTTTTTCAGTTTTGGTTGAAAATTTGACTCTTTCCTTGAATGTTAAACTCTTTTATTGAAAAATTAATTTTTTTTTTGAAGATAAATAACTTTAGTTGAAAATTCATCTCTTTGGTTGAAAATTTAACTAGTTTGCTAAAAATTCCTTTTCTTTGGTTATGAATTAATTTTCTTCCCTGAAAATATAAATATTCCATTTTTGGTTGGAAATTGATCTTCTTTCGTTTAAAATTCAACTATTTGGTAGAAAATTCATCTTTCTTAGTGGAAAATTCATGTCTATTTTTGATAATCCATATTTTTTTAGAATATTCATCTTCTTGGTGAATAATCAAATTTTTTATTAAAAAATCTTCTCTTTGGTTGAATATTGAACTCTTTCCTTGAAAAATATTTTTTTTTGTGCGGAAAATTCATCTTTTTGATTGAAAATTCGACTAATTTGATGAGAAGTCCGTTTTTTTTGTTATGAATAAATTTCCTACCCTGAAAACATAAATATTCCATTTTTTGTTAGAAAGGGATATTTTAAATTAAAAATTGATCTTTTCTGGTTAGAATTTGGTCTTTTTTGGCAAAAAATTAATCACCATGGTTAGCATTTTTTGTTTGTAGAAAATTAATCTTCTTGGTGAAAAAATAAAATCTTTGGTTGAAAATTCAACTCTTTTCTTGAATCTTAAACTTTTTTGAAAATTAATTTTCTTTTTCTGAATTTTCATAATTTTAGTTAAAAATTCATCTCTTTGGTTGAAAATTTAACTATTTTGTATATATAAATATATTTGTAAAAAATATATTTTCTGTTTGTTAAACATTCATAATTTGCGTTGAAAATTCAATTATTCGGTCGTAAATTAACTTTTCCATCGATAATAATTCATATTTTCAGGTTACAATTTCGACTCTTTAGTAGAAAATTATTCTTTCTGGCTTGGAAATTCTATAATTTGGTAGAAAATTAAACTGTTTGGAAATTAAGTTTTTTGTTAAGAATTCATTTTTTCAAATATTCATCTACTTTAAAAAAAATTAAACAATTGAACTATTTTATTGGAAATTTGTAGTTTTTTTGTGTTAAAAATTAATTTTTTAATCAGAAGATTATTTTTAATAATAATATTAATCATAATATAATAGAATAATAATAATACAATTAATAATTGTAATAAATAAAATTCAATTAATTTAATAATTAATACAATTTTTAAGAATAAAATTATTTTCTCCCCATTTAACAAAATTTTTAAAAATAAGAAAAATTTGGTTTTAAAGCCAAATGTTTTGAAGGAAAATGACTCTCTTGAAAATTATTTTTTTTTTTCCAAAGATTCATAATTTGAGTTCAAAATTCATCTCTTTGGTTGAAAATTTAACTATTTTGATACAAAATTTATTTTCTTTGGTTATGAATTTATTTCCTTCCCTGCAAATATAAATATTCCATTTTTGGTTGAAAATTGGTCTTTTTTCGTTTAAAATTTAACTATATGGTAGAACATTCATCTTTACTAGTGGAAAATTCATGAATTAATTTTTTCCCCTGAAAACATAAATATTACATTTTTGGTTGAAAATTGATATTTTAAATTGAAAATTGTCCTTTTCTGATTGAAAAATCGTCTTTTTGATAGAAAATTCATCTCTCTGGTTGAAAATTCATTTATTTTACTGAAAAATTGTTTTTAGTTAGGAATTAATTTTCTTTCCTGAAAATATAAATATTCCATTTTTTGTTGAAAATGCATCTTTTTTCGTTTAAAAATCAACAATTTGGTAGAAAATTCATCTCTTCTAGTTGAAAATTCATGTCTTTTGTTGATAATTCATAATTAAAAAAAAAATATTAATCTTCCTGGTAAAAAATTGAATTTTTTGTTGAAAAATCTACTACTATTAATGGTTCTAGGTAAGAAAATCAATTCATAACCAAAAAAAAAAAAACGTTTTTTTTTTAAAAATAGTTAAATTTTCAACTAAAATGATGAATCACGAAATTTTTCATTCAAAAGAAATAACTTTCAAATAAAAAAGTAAATTTTCAACTAAAAAATATCAATTTTTGAACAAATAGCGATATTTTTAACCGGAAAGTTCAATTTCTAACAAAAAATGGAATAGTAAAATTTTTAGTTGAAAATATTAATTTAAAACTAAAAAAAAAAATTTAACGAAATATTCAAATTTTCCATCAAAGAGATAAATTTTTAACTATAAAATGATGGATCTTCAACTGGAATTATTAATTTTTCATTGAAAAGATATAACTTTCAAATCAAAAAGCAAATTTTCAACTAAAAAATATCAATTTTTAATCAATTATTGGAATTTTTAATCAGAAAGTTCAGTTTTTAACAATAAATGGAATAGTAAAATTTGTAATTTGGAAAAATTAATTTAAAACTAAACAAAAAAATTTTAACGTAATAGTTAATTTTTTCACGGAAGAGATAAATTTTGGACTATAAAATTATGAATTTTCAACAACAATAATTAAATTTTCAGTTAAAAAAATTAATTTTCAACAAAAAAGATACGAATTTTGAATGATGAATCTTCAACTAGAATAATTAATATTTCATGCAAAATAAATAACTTAAAAAAAAGAGCAAATTTTCAACTGAAAAATATCAATTTTTAACCAAATAGTGAATTTTCAACCGGAAAGTTCAATTTTCAACAATAAATGGAATAGTCAAATTTTTAGTTGAAAATATTAATTTAGAACTAAAAAAAAAAAAATTTACGAAATATTCAAATTTTCCACCAAAAACATAAATTTTGAACTATAAAATGATGAATCTTCAACTGGAATAATTAATTTTTCATTCAAAAGAAATAACTTTTAAATAAAAAAGGAAATTTTCAACTAAAAAATATAAATTTTTAATCAATTAGTCGAATTTTCAACCGGAAAGTTCAGTTTTCAACAATAAATGGAATAGTAAAATTTGTAATTAGAAAAATAATTTGAAACTAAAAAAAAATTTTAACAAAATAGTTAATTTTTTCACAGAAGAGATAAATTTTTAACTATAAAATTATGAATCTTCAACAACAATAATTAAATTTTCATTCCAAAAAATTAATTTTCAACAAAAAAGATACGAATTTTGAATGATGAATCTTCAACTGGAATAATTAATTTTTTATTCAGAAGAAATAACTTTCAAATAAAAAAGTCAATTTTCAACTGAAAAATATCAATTTTTAACCAAATAGTGGAATTTTCAATCGAAAAGTTAAATTTTTAACAATAAATGGAATTGTGAAACTTTTTGCTGAAAAACTTCATTTAAAACTAAAGATAAAAATTTTAACGAAATAATTAAATTTTCCACCAAAGAGATACATTTTTAAACTATAAAATGATGAATCTTCAATAAAAATAATTAAATTTTCAGTTGAAAAAATTAATTTTTAACAGCCAAAATACGAATTTTCATCAACATGGATTTTTAACAAAGCAATTCCAGGCTTCCGTTTTCGGTACCGATCGTGAGAGAACTCTTTTGTGTCAAGTGTTGGTTTTTTGGCTTTGGTGAAGGGAATCAGCGTGTGTGGATGCAGAAAGGGCAGTGAGTGAGGAGATCAGGGGTAAAGGAAGAAGGGTGAGTGAAGGCAAGGGTGTAAAGTGTGAAAATAAGTTGTGAGAAAGGGAAATTGTAGCGCGTGAGTTTTGAGGTTAGGAGTAGAAAACTAGTTGCGGGGTAAGGGGAAGGCGAGTAAAGAGCGGGAAACGTCGCGGAATACTGGGCAAGGTAGGATACTAGGATGCCGACGGTACGAAGCCCACAATCGGGCGCCAGAGGGCAGGTAAATGATGAAACAAGAGGTGAGGTGGTGGAGAGTGCGGTTAGTGGGGAGAAGGGGGATGTTGACAGTAGCTGCGAAGAGACGTTAGATACGCCGACCAGGGTTTCGACGCCAGAGCGAAGGGATTCAGGTACGGGCCATCAACGCGGGAGGCCCTCTAACCTACAGCGGCTTAACAAGCTAGGCAGCGCGGGTTCGAATAGGAGTTTGGACGAATGGCGAAAAAAAGTGAGCGCGACTAGTAGTGAAGGGGAAGAAAAAAGAAAACGAGAGGAAGGGGACGATGTAGAAAGGGACAAGGAAAGCAAGAAGGTTAGGACTAAACTCACTAAAAGAAAAACACCAGAAAGAGATAGGGGGGACGGAGGAATTTTTGAAAAATTAGAGGCTCTCATAAAAGGGTTCAGAGAGGAAACAAGGAAGAGACTAGATGATATGAATAGGCAGGGGAAAGACGTAAGGGGGGAAGTGAGAAAAGTAAGAGAAAAGTGGGAAGAGTGGGATAAACTCTGGAAAGAGGAGAAGGACAAGGTATGGGGTAAATTAGAGAGTATAGAGAATAGACAGAAAGAGGATGACGAAAAGAGAAATAGTCAGATAAAACAGTTGGAAGAAAGGGTAAACAACTTAGAAATGAGGAATGAGCATATGGGGAAAGAAACAGAGGGTGCGGAAATAGGAGAAGGGAGTAGTAGGAACGTGCAAAATGAGAATGAAAGATTAAAGAAGAGACTAAGTGACATTGAAAGGAGATTGGAAGGGGAAGAAAGGGCAAAGAGAAAAAATAACATAGTAGTTAAGGGATTGACAGTAGAGAGTGAAAAAGGGGAAGTGGAAATCAAAAATCTTTTGAGAGATATTGGAGTTCAGGTAAGGGTAGAAGGAGTTAAGAGAATAGGTGGGACGAAGGTAGGAAAAGAAGGAATGTTTATAGTAAAAGTAGGGAGTGAGGACGAAAAAAAGAAAATTATGGAGAACAAAAAATTATTGAAAGGAAGAAGGGAAAGAATTGAAGAGGATTTGACTTGGAGGGAGAGGAAAAGGAAATGGCAGATAGAGCAGAGGGCATGGGTTGAGAGGAAAAAGGGGCGCATGGTATGGATAGGGAGAGACAGATTATGGGTAAATGGGGAGGAATGGTTCTGGGACGAGGAATTAGAAGAAATAAGGGAAAAGGGAAAAAGAGTTGAGAAAGGTAGAAAAAAGGAAGATGCAAAAGAGGTTAGAGATCAAACAGAGGGGTTTCCAAAAAGCAAGGCGGAAGAAAAGTGAGCAGGATAGGTGAGGGAAGGGAAGAGAAAAACGTGAAAATAGCTTTCTGGAATGTTTCAGGCTTGAAGAACAAGAATGAAGGTTTTTTGAGGGAGTTAGAAAAGTGGGATGTGATTATGATGAGTGAAACCTGGGTCGATGAGAAGGATTGGAATGGGGTGAAAAGGAGGTTACCTAAAGGTTATGTGTGGACAATGCAAGAAGCAAGAAAGGAACACGTTAAAGGTAGAGGGATGGGCGGCATGGTCTCAGGGGTGAGAAAAGAATTGTCAATAAAAGGGAGAATAGAGGAGGACAGGGAGGAAAAGGATGGTACAATGGTAAGAAGGATAATAATTGGAAAAGTCAAAATAGCGGTGGTTTGTGTATATAGAAGAAGAGGGGAAGAGGAAGGTTGGAGAGTAATAAGGAGATGGATGGAGGAAAAGAAGGAAGAGTTGGTTTTGATAGGAGGTGACTTGAATGCCTGGACTGGCGAGCAAGGGGGAGGGACTTGGGATGAAGAAAAGGAAACCTACATAAGGAGCTCCAAACATAGAGAGATAGACCGGGAGGGGAGGAGGTTACTAGACGTAATAGGAGAAACAGGATGGTTTATCTGTAATGGCAACATGAAAGGAGATGAAAAAGGAGAGATCACATTTATAGGTAAGGGAGAAACAGTAATAGACTACATCCTGGCGGAAGAAAGAATGAGGAATATGATAGGCAGTATGAATGTGGGGAATGAGATAGGGTCTGAGCACTTCCCAGTAATAGCTACACTGAAAGGTGGCGTCCATAAGCGCGGCAGAGGGAGAAAGGAAAGAGGGGGAGAAAGGAACACGAAAATGGGAGTCTGGGGGGTAGATAAATTAAAAGAGTTTAAACAAAAAATGGAAACGCAGAATGTTAGGTATGAAAAGGAGGAGGGAGTAGACTCGTTAATTGAAAGGTTGAAAGGGTCGATTGAGAAGGTAAGGGATGAGGTAGGTACAAAAGAAGGAAGAGAAGAGGGAAAGAGAGGCTGGTGGGACGAGGAATGCAGGGAGAGTAAAGAGAGAATGAAAGAGTGTGTAAGAAAATGGAGGAAAGGAGAAATAGAGAAGGCGGAGTACAACGGGAAAAAAAGAGAACATGAAAGGATGCTGGAAAGGAAAAAGCAAAAGGGAAAGGAGAAATACAAGGAAGAAGTAGAAAAAGCGATCAAAGAAGGTAGGGTCTGGGATGTGATAAATAGGGAAAGAGGAGGAAGGAAGGGCGTGAATGAAGAAATAGAAATGGGCGAGTGGACGGATTATTTTAAGGGTCTGTTAAGGGGAGAACAAAATAGGATGAAAGGGGAAAATAGAAGGATAGTCCAGGGAGAAATGGAGGAAGGGAACGAAATAACAAGAGAAGAAGTGGATCAGGCGATAGATAGACTGAAAAGAAACAAGGCTACAGGAGAGGATGGTATGGAGAACGAAGCAATAAAGTATGGAGGAGAAGGGATTAGAGAAGGGATGTGGAAGATCTGCAACAAGGTCTGGAAAGGAGAAGGGTGGCCGGAGGAGTGGATGACAGGGCTGGTGGTACCGCTTGTCAAGAAAGGGGATGGTAAGAAGGTAGAAGAGTACAGAGGGATCACTCTCATGCCAGTGGGTTATAAAATATACGCAGAAATTCTAAGAAAAAGGTTAGAGAATCAGATAGAAGAGAAACAAAGTATTCCACACAATCAGACGGGATTTAGAAAAGGGATGGGGACAATAGATAACATTTACGTACTCAACTACTTGGTTAACAGAAACTTAGGGAGAAAAAGAGGGAAATTAGTCGCCTTGTTCGTAGATTTTAAAGCAGCTTTTGACTCAGTGAATAGAAAAGTGCTATGGCAGGCAATGAAAGAGAGGGGAATAGAAGAAGGGTTGGTGGAGAGGATAAAGGAAATTTTTACTGAAACCAGGATTAGGGTGAAGATAGGGGGGAAAAAGGGGGAGGTTTTCTGGACAGGAAGAGGTCTAAGGCAAGGGTGCCCGTTGAGTCCGCTACTATTTAATATGCTGCTGGCAGATTTAGAGGAGAAGCTAAAGGAGAAAGGGAAAGGGGGGACGATTTTGGGTAATAGCAAACTATATTCTCTAGCGTACGCGGACGACGTAGTTCTATTAGCAGACGATGAGATGGGGATGAACCTAATGATAACAATTTTCGAAGAGTATGTGGGAACAAAAGAACTGACGGTGAACGTAGGGAAGACCAAGGTGATGTGCTTCAGAAATAGAAAGTCCAAAATAGGTTACGTTTGGAAGATGAACGGACACACAGTGGAAAGTGTGGAGGAGTTCTGTTACTTAGGTTTTTGGTTTGAGGCAGGAGGGGGAAATGAGGTACAGGTGAGGAAAAGAATCGAATGTGCGAGTAAAGTAATGGGCCAAGTATGGGGTATAGGAAAGAGAAGGTTCAATGACGATTGGAGAATGAGGGTTTGGATGTTTGATGCGTTGGTTTGGGCGGTGTTGTGTTATGGAGTGGAGGTCTGGGGATGGAAGGAATATAGGAAAGTGGAAAGCATGCATGAGAGATTTCTGAGATGGGTAATGGGGGTTAGTTGGAGTTGCCCAGGATACATGTTAAGGGAAGAAATCGGAAGGGAAAAAATGGTAACTAGACAAATTAAGAGAGCCTGGAAGTTTGAAGAGAAACTGAAAAGGGGAGAAGGGAGCAGAATAGCACAAGTGTGCTTGGACGAAGTTCGGAATAAGGAGACGAGAGGCAATTTGGGAAATTCGAAATGGGAGGAAGAAAGGAAAATAATGAGGAGGGCTTGTGATATACAAGAAGGGGTACTGGAGTGGGAGAACATAGAGTTAGAGCTATTAGTAAAACAAGGAGAAGAGAGATGGATAAAGATTATGGATTCGAAGTACAATAGATGGTATATGATGGTCAAAGGGTTAGCGGAACCAGAATATTTGCAAAAAATAAAAAAGGAAGACAAATGGAATAGAGTGGTACGGTTTAGAATGGGAGAAGGAGTGAGAGCCTGTAGATATTGGATGGATGAAGAGGACAATCTGTGCAGAGTATGTGGATACGAAATGGAGTCATGGGCACATGTGTTAGAGAGGTGTACAGGGGAGGAAGATGGACAGTTGAGTGTGGATGAGTGTGTAAGATGGATTTTGGATGGTAATGGACAGGGAGTGACGTGGATGAAAAAACTGGAAGAAGTGAGAGAAAGCAAGGGAGCAGGGCAGAGCCAAACGGGTGATCCTGTTTAAAGGAAAGTAACTAGCAAAAATTTTTAAGTTTTAAATCGGTAAAAATGTATTTTATGGTAAGAGAAAACGGAAGCCCTGGAAGATCGCTCATTTGTAGAAGTGTAAGAACCAATAGTTATAATATTATTGTTATTAAAGTAAGGCGAAACATTAGAATATAAGCAGCGGTTAAGTTAGGTTAAGGATGAAATGTAAATATATGTACAGGGAGCGGAGGCCCTCAAACCCGTAAAACGGAGAGATTAAATATACAACAACTACAACAAAGCAATTCCATTTTTAACCGAATAAAATATTTTTTATGATATGAAATTTCTACCAAAAGACATGAATTTTGAACTAAAATGATGAATCTTCAACTGGAAAAATTAATTTTTTATTCAGAAGAAATAACTTTCAAACAAAAAAGCCAGTTTTCAACTGAAAAATATCAATTTTCAATCAATTGGTGGAATTTTCAACCGGAAAGTTCAGTTTTTAACAATAAATACAATAGTAAATTTTTTAATTTTTTTTAAGGAAAATGACCGTTTCTTGAAAATTATTTTGTTTTCCAATGATTCATAATTTGAGTTGAAAATTCATCTCTTTGGTTGAAAATTTAACTATTTTGATAAAAAATTTATTTTCCTTGGTATTGAATTTATTTTCTTCTCTGAAAATATAAATATTCCATTTTTGGTTGAAAATTGATCTTTTTTCGTTCAAAATTCAACTATTTGGTAGAAAATTCATCTTTAATAGTTGAAAAATCATGAATTAATTTTTTTCCATGAAAACATAAATATCAAATTTTTGGTTGAAAATTGATATTTTAAATTGAAAATTGACCTTTTTTGATAAAAAATTAATCTTGTTGGTTGAAAATTCATCTCTTTTGGTTAAAAAATTTACTATTTCTCTCTGCTATTTGGTTCAAGATTTAACTATTCTGTTGAAAATTCATTTGTTGATGACAAAAATTAATTTTTTAACTGTAACTTTATCTTTTTCACTTTTGGTTTAAAATTCAACTATTTCCTTGAAAATTCATTTTTTTAATCAAAATTAATTTTTTTTACCGAAACTTTATCTTTTTCACTTTTGGTTGAAAATTAAACTATTTGGCTGAAAATTCAACTCCTTCGTTGAATGTTAAACTCTTTTCTTGAATTTTTTTTTTTAGGGATTCATAATTAGTTTTCATAATCAATTAATAATTAATTTTCTTGCCTGAAAATATCAATATCCCATTTTTGTTTAAAAATTGATCTTTTTTCGTTTAAAATTCAACTATTTGAAAATTAATTTTTGATTGAAAATTGATATTTGAAATTGATAATTTACCTTTTCTGATTGAGAAATCGTCTTTTTGATAAAAAATTAATTTTCTCGGTTGAAAATTCATCTCTTTTGATTAAAAAATCTACTATTTCTCTCTGCTATTTGGTTCAAGATTGAACTATTTTGTTCAGAATTCATTTTTTTATGACTAAAAATTAATTTTTTAACTGAAAATTTATCTTTTTCACTTTTGGTAGAAAATTCAACTATTTTGTTGAAAATTCATTTTTCTTTTATCAAAATTCATTTTTTCTACCGAAACTTTATCCTTTTCACTTTTGGTTGAAAATTAAATTATTTGGTTGAAAATTCAACTCTTTCGTTGAATTTTAAACTCTTTTTTTGCAAATTAATTTTTTTTTTGAAGACTCATAATTTGATTTGAAAATTCATCTCTTTGGTTGAAAATATAACTATTTTGCAAAAAAAATCCTTTCTTTTGGTTATGAATTAATTTTATTCCCTGAAAATATAAATATTCAATTTTTGGTTGAAAACTAATCTTTTTACGTTTAAAATTAAACTATTTGGTTGAATATTGAACTCTTTTCTAGAAAAATATTTTTGTTGTTGTAGAAGATTCATCATTTTGGTTGAAAATTTATTTCTTTGAAAATTTAACTATTTGCTAAAAAATCAGCTTTTTTGGTTATGAATTAATTTTCTTTCATGAAAACATAAATAAATTTTGGATCAAAAATTGATATTTTAAATTGAAAATTGATCTTTTCTGAGAAAATGCGTCTTTTTTGGTTGAAAATTAATCTTCTTTGTTAAAAATTCATCTCTTTTATTCAAAATATTTACTATTTTTCTCTGCTATTTGGTTCGAAATTGAACCATTTTTTTTAAATTAATTTTTTTTAGTTAAAAATTAACTTTTTAACTGAAACATTATCTTTTTTACTTTTGGTTGAAAATTCATTTATTTGGTTGAAAATTCATCTCTCTGGTTGAAAATTGAACTATTTTTCTAAAAAATTCCTTTTTTTTGGTTATGAATTAATTTTCTTCCCTAAAAATATAAATATTCCATTCTTTGTTGAAAATTGATCTTTTTTCGTTTAAAAATCAACAATTTGGTTGAAAATTCATCTCTTCTAGTTGAGAATTCATGTATTTTCTTCATAATTAATCATTTCTTAAAGAATATTATTCTTCTTGGTGAAAAATAAAATTTTTTTTTTTAAGAAAAACTACTTTTTAATCAAATATTTAACTCTTTTCTTGAAAAATATTTTTTTTGTTGTGGAAGATTCATAATTTTAGTTGAAATTCATCTCTTGATTGAAAATTTTACTATTTTGATAATAAATCAGTTCTTTTGTTTATGAATTAATTTTTTCTCATGAAAACATAAATATTAAATTTTTGGTTGAAAATTGATATTTTAAATTGAAAATTGATCTTTTCTGAATGAAAATTCGTCTTTCTTGCCAGAAATTTTCTTGTTTAAAATTAATCTTATTTGTTGAAAATACATTTCTTTTGATTAAAAAATCTACAATTTCTCTTTGCTATTCATTTCAAAATTAAACTATTCTGTTAAAAATTCATTTTTTTTTGGCTGAAGATTAATTTTTTAACCGAAACTTGATCTTTTTCACTTTTGGTTGAAAATTAAACTCTTTCCTTGAATGTTAAACTCTTTTCTTGAAATTTAATTTTTTTGTTTGAAGATACATAATTTTATTTGAAAATTCATCTGTTTGGTTGAAAATTTAACTATTTTTCTAAAAAATTCCTTTTTTTTTGGTTCTGAATTAATTTTCTTCCCAGAAAATATAAATATTCCATTTTTGGTTGGAAATTCATCTTTTTTCGTTTAAAATTCAAATATTTGGTAGAAAATTCATCTTTCTTAGTGGAAAATTCACGTCTTTTCTTGATAATCCATCTATTTTTTAGAATATTAATCTTCTTGGTGAAAAATCAAAATTTTTATTAAAAAATATTCTCTTTGGTTGGATATTGAACTCTTTTCTTGAAAAATATTTTTTTCTGTGGAAAATTCATGATTTTAGTTGAAAATTCATCTCTTTGATTGAAAATTTGACTAATTTGGCGACAAGTCCTTTTTTTTGGTTATAAATTAATTTCCTTTCCTAAAAACATAAATATTCCATTTTTGGTTAAAAAGAGGTATTTTAAATTTAAAATTGACCTTTTCTGTTTAGAATTTTGTCTTTTTTGGCAAAAAATTAATCACCTTGTTTAAAATTTTTTGTTTGTAGAAAATTAATCTTCTTAGTGAAAAAATAAAATCTTTGGTTGAAAATTCAACTCTTTTGTTGAATCTTAAACTTTTTTTTTTAAATTAATTTTCTTTTTTTGAATTTTCATAATTTTAGTTGAAAATTCATCTCTTTGGTTGACAATTGAACTATTTTGCTAAATAGTTCGTTTTTTGGTTATAATTTTGTCTTCCCTGATATTATAAATATTCCATTTTTGGTGGAAAATTGGTATTTTAAATTCAAAATTGATCTTTTGTGGTTGAAAATTCGTATTTTTGGTTGAAAATTCATCCTGAGTCAAATTAATCTCTTTGTAAAAAATATATTTTCTGTTTATTAAAGATTTACAATTTTAGTTATTCTTTCTGGCTTGAAAATTCTACAATTTGGTAGAAAATTAAAAAGGTTGGAAATTAACTTTTTTGTTAAGAATTCATTTTTGTTAATATTCATCTAATTTAAAAAAATAAAACAATTTATTCAAAAATTTAACTATTTTATTGGAAATTTGTATTTTTGGTCGAAAATTCAACTAGTTTGTCAGAAAAGTAAACTATTAATTTAAAAATGTAACTGTTTTGTTGGAAATTCTTTTTTTTTTTAATTTATTTTTTAATCCGGAAATGTAGTTATTCCATTTTTGGTTGAAAATTTTTTCTTTATAAGTTCAAAATTCAACTATTGGTAGAAAATTTATGTATTTTTTTTTAAGTTCGTCTATTTGGTTGAAAAATTAATCTTGTTTGTTAAAAATTCATCATTTTGGTTGAGGATTTAACTATTTTGTTAAAAATTCGTTTTTATTCGTTGAAAATTAGTTTTTTAATTTGAAAATTTAACGATTCCATTTTAAATGAAAATTCATCGTTTTTAGTTGAAAATTCAACTATTTTGTTGAAAACTCATTTTTTTTTATTGAAAATTAACTGTCTTGTAGAAAATTATTCTTTTCCGGTTTAAAAGTCAATTGTTTTCTGAAAGATTTTACTTTTTAGCTTAAAAACGTAACTATTTTGTTGAAAATTCGTATTTTCGGGTAGAAAATTCATCTTGTTTGGTGAAAATTCTTCTATTTGGTTGAGAATTCAACTATTTTATTACAAATTTTTCTTTTTTCGTTGAATTCACTTAGTTGATAACTCGTCTTTTTTCTTTGAAAATTAGTTTTTTTAACTGAAAATTTTACTATTCCATTTTTGGTTCTGAACTTATTTTTTGTTGTTAAAAATTCGTTCTTTTGGTTTAAAAAATCATCTTTTATGGTAGAAAAGTAATTTTTTCTGATTGAAAATTCATCTCTCTTTCCTGAAAATTAACTTTTTTGTCGAAAATTCAACCTTTCGGGTTGAAAATTCAACTGTTTTCTAAAAAAATTCGTCTTTCTGGCTTGACAATTCTACTATTTGGTTAGTCTTTGCAATTACCAATAAGTTGTTATTTTCTAAATACACAAATGAAAAAATTGAAATTTTTTAGTTTTCAATTTTTTTTCTAAAATCTCAATAAATTACGAATGGAAACTTTGAAAAATATTTTTTCCATTGTTTTTAACCACTAAATCATGATAAAAATAAAAAAAAAATGGCTCGAAATACCTTTATGTCTCTTTCTCAAATTTATTGTAATTTTGAGCTCAATTCGAACTGCGTCTAGGGGGGGGGGGGGGGAAAATTTTAACAGTACTCTCAAAGATATTTGCTGAGATAACCATATTGTTAAGATTTTTTAACAGTATGTAAATTCAGCGACGCGGGGATTGGTTAGGGGGGGGGATACAAATGGCATGGGAAAGGAATGGGATACTAACTCAAAACTGCGTACGCATGCAAATTTGCAAGTCACTTGACATGTCTGAATGTGAAATCATAATATAGCTATCAGTGAGAGGGTGGGGGGGGGGGGTCAACTCAAATTTGAACTCCGCTCTCCAAGATCTTTTCATAGATACCTATATTGTTCAGATTTTTTACCAATATGTAAATTCAGCGAAGCGGTTATGGGGGGGGGGGTGAATAAAAATGGCAAGGGGGAGGGAGGGTAAAATCATAATATCAGTGGCGTGGAGGGTCAACTCAAATTTTGAATCTACTCTTTAATATCTTTTCATAGATACCCATTTTGTTGGGGTTTTATAAAAGTATAAAAAGATGGTTCAAAGAATGGGGGGAGGGGCCGTCCACTCAAATTTGACAGAATATTGTGTTGTCCTTGGAAAGACGTATTCATGCAAAGTTTTCAGTTGATTGGACATGTAGAAGTACGTCAGATTTGGAATACAACAGGGTTAAGAAGGGGAAAAAATGATGGGAGGGGAGAGGAATGGGCTAAAGGAGAAGTGGGTAAAAAGGACTGTAGAGAAAGGGAAAGAGGGAATGGAGGAGGGTGATGAGTATAGGGATGCAGAGTGTGGGGCATATTAGAGAGAGTGCACGAAGGGGATTAGATGGTAAGGAAAACGATACACCCCTCCTTTACCTACTGGGAGGGGCGAGGGTGAAGGTGTGAAAAGAAAGTTGATGAATGTGAGAGGGGATTTCAGAAAGAGAAGGGGGAGGATAACAGTTCAAAAAGGGATAATAGTGAAGAGAGGGTGATGGGAGTAAATAATAGGCTATAAAGAAGAGGAGATATAGGTCAGAAGACAATAAGATTGTAAGAGCAAGAGAAGTTGTAAGGGCAGATGCGTTAGAGCATCAAAATTGGAATCTATAGAAGAGTTAGAGGGGGTTCGAGTCAGGTGGATAGTTTACGGGATAGATGAAATTCGAGATTCATGAAGAGGTATGGGTAAGAGGTCAGAAAAACTGGAGGATTGGTAGAGGAGTAGAGGGGGAGAGTATCAAGTCTATTTTGGGTGTATAAAAGGCGTTAAAGGATAGGAATACGAATACTAATAGTAATAGGGTAAATGGGTCAGAGTAGTTACATTGTAGAGTAGACAGGATGAAGGAGGTGAACATTATTGTAGAAAGTGGGAGGTGAAGAAGGCGCGATCAGTAAAGGGATGTCGAGTGTAGAGGCATTTCAGAGAAAGGACACGAAGGAGAATACTTCGTGAGAATGAGAAGGACACATCTTTCTTTTACCTATCAGGACGAGCGAGGGAGGAGGAGTATCAGGGAAGTATACAAACCTTAGAGGAGTTTGCAGAAAGAGATAAGGAGGATCATAGTTTAACAAGGGATTACTAGTAGTGAAGAGTGGGTAAAACCAATAGGGTGATAGGTGGTAAATAAGAGACGATATATAAGAGAAGACGATTAGGGTGAGTGAGCGAGCGGGGTTCTGAAGTTCGAAGAGATAGATCATAAAAGAGATTGGAATAGGTGTGAAGGTTAGAGATTAAAAGGGTTCGATGTAGGCAGAGAGGATGGAGGATTAGAGAATTCGTAGAGTATAGGGTCTGAGAGGCATGAGAGGGTCTATAGAAGGCGATAAAGGATAATGACAATATACTGAATGGGTCAGAGTGGTTAGAGTAGTTAAAGGGTAGAACAGACAGGGGAAGCGAGTAGTGCTGGAGGGGTTGAGGAATACAGGAGATTGGAGAGAGATGGTGGATGGTAGAGGTGTTTCGGGAATGGTCAGAGTAGTTAGAGTAGTTAAAGGGTAGATTAGACATGGGAAGGGAGTAGTGCTGAAGGGGTAAAGGAATACAGGAGATTTGAGAGATGATGGATGGTAGAGGTGTTTTAGGAATAGTCAGAGCGGTTAGAGTAGTTAAAGGATAGAAAAGACAGGGGAAGGGAGTATTGCTGAAGGCTTGACGAATACAGGAGATTTGAGAGAGATGGTGGATAGTAGAGGTGTTTTAGGAATCGTCAGAGTGGTTAGAGTAGTTAAAGGGAAGAACAGACAGGGGAATGGAGTAGTGCTAAAGGGGTAAAGGAATACATGAGATTTTAGAGATGGTGGATGATATAGGTGTTTTAGGAATGGTCCGAGTGGTTATAGTAGTTAAAGGGTAGAACATACAGGGGAAAGGAGTATTGCCGAAGGGATTAAGGAATACAGAAGATTTTAGAGATGGTGGATGGTAGAGGAGTTTTAGGAATCGTCAAGGTGGTTAGAGTAGTTAAAGGGTAGAATAGACATGGGAAGGGAGTAGTGCTGAAGGGGTTAAGAAATACAGGAGATTTTAGAGATGGTGGATGGTAGAGGTGTATTAGGAATGGTCAAAGTGGTTATAGTAGTTAAAGGGTAGAATAGACACGGGAAGGGAGTGATGCTGGAGGGATTAAGGAATACAGGAGATTTTAGAAATGGTAGATGGTAGAGGTGTTTTAGGAATGGTCAAAGTTGTGAGAGTACTTAAATGGTAGAATAGACAGGGGAAGGGAGTAGTGCTGGAAGGGTCAAGGAATACAAGAAATTTTAGAAATGGTGGATGGTAGAGGTGTTTTAGGAATGTTCAAAGTGGTTAGAGTAGTTAAATGGTAGAATAGACAGGAAAAGGGAGTATTGCTGTAGGGATTAAGAAATACTGGAGATTTTAAAGACGGTGGATTGGAGAGGTGTTTTCAGAATGATCAGAGTGGTTAGAGTAATGAAAAGGTAGAATAGACAAGGGAAGGGAGTAGTTCTGGAGGGGTTAAGGAATACAGGAGATTTTAGAGATGGTGGAGGGCAGAGGTGTTTGAGGATGGATGGAGGAATAACAAGAGGGGGTTGAAGAGATCAAAAGGTTAAAAGAGAAGAGTGGATGTGAATAAGTGAACAGGGTAAAGAAGAGGGGACTGGTGTGAGGATTTGAGTTGGTGTTTTTATATAAGAGAGGTGGTAACAGGAAGGGTTTCTGTGAAAGAAGAAATATATAAGGGATAATGAAGAGAGTAAAAGGAAGAGATGAGTGGTATAGAATTATACGGAAAGAGTATATTCATGACAAAATTTTTTTGTTTTGATCAAAGGGAATGGTTGGTAATTTGGAACAATTTTCCGGATGACAACCAGAATATGTTCGCTTGGATTATAATAGAGGACCCGCGTAAATCGCGAATCCTCTTCATTCCCAAAATGTCACGTTCATGGTAGATAAAGAAGCTCATGAATAACATGTTTTCGGTCCAGTGCATTGTACAGAATCCAGATTTTAGATAGTCAACTGTAATCGACTCGCATAACGCCACATGATGTTCAGCTTGTATCCATCATCTTCACTTATAAAAGAGGATCGTTTTTTGATCTTGGTCGATATTTTTCAGTCCTCTGAGAGCTCTGAAGAATGTAAATTACTCTTCTCGATTCTTCTCTCCCCTCACCTTAATGCACTTTTAATTAAATCGTTAAATCCAAACCCGGAGAGGAAAATCTTCTTTTAGAGGCGACCTAACAATACTTCAGAATCACTTTCAAAGAGGCCTCGTAATTAAAGCCCTCCCGATGCCTATAGCAATTAAGTGAGAGTGACAAACTTATTTTTCCCTTTTTTGAAAAATTGACAGTTTTTTTCTTTTGTTTTTTTAATTTTAATTTTTTGTTTCACGCAATTTTTAAATTAGAAATTAAAATTAATAGCAAAACAAAATGTTTGTATAACATAGTATCTATTATCTTAATAGTTTAATTTTTAAAGTAAAATTATTTTTGTTTAAAATAATATTTCTGGTGAAAAATGCTAAAATTTTATTTATTATTTATTTTATTTATTGTTAAAATAATAAAGCATAATGAAAATTCTTAGAGATTGTAAATTTTCTTTTTAACCTAAGGTTTTTCTTAAAAAAAAAAAGATCGAAGTTGGAATTTTGTTTCAAATCTCATAAATTCCTTGCTGAGAGTCCATTGGATAAGAATTAATTTGCCGAAGCATTATTTGCCAATGGTGGATTATTTCGAATATAAAATTGTGAACAATTGTTTTTGAAAAAATTCACTTTTTTCTTGAATTTTCAACAGTTGAAAATAAAATTGTCAAATTTCCTCATTTTCCCACAGTTAAATTTTAGAAATTAAAATTTTAAACTGTTGGAAGTTTAGGAAAATTGAAAATTGAGTTTAGAATAGTTGAAAATCCAATTGTCAGTCATCGTCAATTATTGATAGTTAAAAATTTAAATGATGAAAATTAAAGAAAATTGAACTTTCATAGTTCAAAACTCAATTTTCAATTCTATTCAATTTTAACAAAATTCTTCTATTTTTACCTCTGAAAAATTAAATTTTTTCCGACAATGAACGCTAACAGAATCCAAAATTACTCAAGCTTGTAAATTTTGTTATTTCAAACAAAAATAATTGGAATAAAATCTAATGGTTTTTAAATAATTTGATGTTGATTGTTTTTGTCTACTGGTCTAAAATCAATATTTTTTTAAATATTGATTTTTATTTCTCTAAATGACCGGCAATCTGAAAGACCTGGGTTCGAATCCCAGCGGAGCTTGAGAGCAATTTTTTCACAATTCAGGAATAAAAATCAATATTAAAAAAAAAATATTGATTTTAGACGAGTAGACAAAAGCAATTAATATCAAATTATTTATTACTATTTAGCTGGTCATAACAATAACATTAAAAAATATCTAATGATTTTTGTTTAAAAATACCAATTTCAGGTGAAACACATAAACATAATCTAAAGTTTTAAAAAAATTGTAAATATTCTTTAAAATCTAATTTTTTTAATACCAATCATTCGCGGCGAAAAACACTAAAATAACGTAAAAAAACAATTTTTCCAAATTGTTCATCTTCTTTGAAAATAATCAGTTTTTCATTAACATTGTTGTCGAAAAATTGTAAATATTTTTTTTAATCTAATAATTTTTTGTAAAAAATAGCAATAATTTCCAACAACAAAAAGTGGCAAATCTCCTTCGCAATTTATTTATTTTTGTTTATAATAACCGATTTTCTGTAAAAATGTCAACCCAACCCTAAATTGTTATAAAATTGTAAATTTTCATTAAACTCTATATCGAAAACCGTTAGCTTAACCTAAAATTGTATAAAAAATTTTCTATTTTTGTTTTGAAATCTAATAATTTTTCACTAAAAATACTGAGTTTTAGAGTAAAAGACAATTAAATAATAATATATATAATATAATAATAATATAATAATTACAATTAAAAAGACCTAGCCTAAAATTGTTTTGAAAAATCTTCTTTGAAATGTAATTTTTTAAAATTAAAAATAATAATTTCTGACGAAAAACACAAAAATAATCCAAAATTGTGAAAATATTATAAATCTTATTTAGATTAGAATTATTTTTTATGAAAATATCCATTTTTGATGTAAAACGCCAACGTAACATAAAATTGTAAAGAATGATGAATCTTCTTCAAAATCTAATTAAACAAAAATTTTTCTTAGTTTGCGTAAGGTTTTTCGATCTAAGAGGAAAAATAATTTTTATTATAAACAAAAAATTTTGAATAAATATTTATTTTTCAGCTTTATTTATTTTTAAGTTGATATAAAAATGATTTTTCTAACATTTTTGAGAAAATTTGACAAGATTTTTAATCATTTCAGATATGTGAAATCAAAATTTCAACAAAAATCCTTAACCAAAAAAATATTAAATAGTTGCAAAAAAGACAGATTTTGTACAAAATAGTTTAATTTTTAAACCCAAAAATATGAAATTTCAAAACAAAATTTAATTTTAAACAGAATAGTTGAATTTTCAACCAAATACATGAGTTTTCTACCAAGAATATTAATTTCCTATCAAAAAGATAAATTTTCTAAAAAAAAAATAATTTGTCTAATTTTTGATCGAAGTCGATATTTCAATCCAAAGAAATAATAATTTTATGTAAAACAAAAACAGTTGAATTCATTAAAGAAAATAAATTTTAATCCAAACAGTCGCAATTGTAATGAATAAAAATGAAATTTCCACCTGAAGAGATGAATTTTCAAACCAAAAAGAGAAATTTTCAAAAAAATGATTGAATTTTGACCAAAAAATATATTTTAGTCAAGAAAGTAAAAAAATCGTAGGCGAATTATAATTGGAAGGAAAATTTAATTTTTAATACTGAATAAAAAATTCATTTTCTATGTTTCTGTGTTTATTTACTTTAAAGTTATATAAATATAATTTTCCTACGTTTCGCTAAAAAATTCAAAAAGATTTTTGAAGATTTCAGTTATCTAGAAAATTTCTAGGATTTTTTTTATCTTACAGTATTTTAGAAAATTTTAAGAAAAATTTTAGTCACTTTAAAAAAAAATTCAGACATTTTGAGGCTTGACAAAAAAATTTTAAATATTTTAATAATCTTCTGTAATGGTTTGTGAAAATTTCAGAAAATATTCGTAACCTTTAAAAATTTTTTTAAATCTCTTAAGATTAGTTTTCCGAAATGAAGAATCACTTTAAATATTCGCAGGAGTCTTAGAGAGTATTTATATTATCATAAAACTTTTCAAAACCTTTGAAAAACTTTTGATTTTTATTTAAAATCTTTAAAAAATCTACATTTTATTTAAAGTTTTTTGGAATCTTCTCTAATTTTAAAATATTTTTAGAATTTAAAAAAAAACTATTCAATATCTTTTTAAATTATTTTTTGACCATTTTCGAAATCTTTTTAAATATTCTCTTAAAATAAGTTTTGTTGAATAAAAAAATCATTCTGAATACCAGAAATCTCAAAAGAAAATTTCTATTCATTAGAAACCTTTCCAAATTTTTCAAAAGCTTCTAATTTTTTTTTTTCAAACTCTTCAAAAATCTAAATTTTATTTTAAATCTGTTGAAATATTTTTATAATACTTGTTATATAAAACTGGCTTATAATACTTGTTTTTTATTTTAATTATTTATGATTTTAATCCATTTCCAAAAACTTTACACGTCTACAAAATTTCATCTCCATATATCTATATTTATTTATTTAAAAAAATGCTTACAATAAATTTTCTTAACAGGCTTCTTAATACGAAATCTTTTTAAGTCTAAAATTATTTTTGCAAATTTTCAAAACTTTTAAAAATCTTTCCCAAAATTTTAGGAAGGAAAAATTGGGAAATTCGAGAATTAACGTAAACTTCTCTAATAAAAATGCATTGTTTCCAAAATAATTGGTGCACATGTTGCATTAAGTAATGCCAAATTGCTCTCAGCAGCCAGTGAAAATTTATTCATGGTCCGTGTCGTCATAAGTCCCGCTTTGATTATTCATGGAATAAAAGGATAATTCCTTCAGAATATCCTGCAAAATATGACCTTATAGAAGATCTTAAAAAATGAAAAATAATTAATTAATTGTATTTTGAAAAATAATTCTTCGTTGAATTCTAAAATATAATCTACAATAGTATATTATGCATCTAGGGGGAGAAAAAGTGCTTTTCCCCCTTGGTGCATATGATATTTTTTAACTTACCATGAATTGCCCGAAATTCAATTTAGACATGTCTTTTTTAATTTCAAAATATTTTTAGATTAATGATTTCATTTTAATCATAATAATAATTTGTAGCATAATGGCAAAGTGGCAAATTATTAATTCCCGTTTTTTTTTAAATTTATTATTATTTAATTAATTAATTAATTATAGAATATTATTAATTAATTAATTTAATTTAAAGAAAATTGAACTTTTCATAGTTCAGAAATCAATTTTCAATTTTATTCAATTTTTACAATATTCTTCTATTTTTCACTCTGAAAAATTCCATTTTTTCCGACAAAGAACGCCAACAGAATCTGAAATTACTCAAAGTTCCTAAAATTAAATATATATATATAATTTATTGAATTTTAATCATTAATTAAATTTAATTAATTAATTATTAATTATAGAATACAGAAGACTATTAAAATATTTAAAAATTTCTGTCAAGCGTCAAAGTGTCCTAAATATTATTTAAACTGACTCAAACTTTTCCTAAAATTTTCTAAAATACTGTAAGATAAAAAAAATCATATTGCGGAAATTTATGAAAATTTTCGGTCATTTATGGTAATTTTACAGATAAATATGGTAACTTATTATAAATAACCCAAAATTCATTCTTAAAAATTCCCATAAATTTCCGGAAATTTACGAAAATTTTTGATCATTTATGGTAATTTTACAGATAAATATAGTAACTTATTATAAATTACCCAAAATTCATTTTTTTTTAAATTCCATACATTTCCGGAAATTTATGAAAATTTTCGATCGTTTATGGTAATTTTACTGGTAAATATGGTAACTTACCCTAAATTACCTAAAATTCATTTTAAAACATTTCCATAAATTTCCGGAAATCTATGGAAATTTACGGTCATTTATGGTAATTCTACCGGTAAATATGGTAACTTATTATAAATAACCCAAAATTCATTCTTAAAAATTCTCATAAATTTCCGGAAATTTATGAAAATTTTCGATCATTCATGGTAATTTTACTGGTAAATATGGTCACTTACCATAAATTACGCAAAATTTATTTTTAAAAATGTCCATAAATTTCCGGAAATGTATGAAAATTGTCAGTCATATATGGTAATTTTACCGGTAAAAATGGTAACTTACCATAAATTACCCAAAACTCATTTTCAAAAATTTCCGGAAATTTATTAGATATTTCGGTCATTTATGGTAATTTTCCAGGTAAGTATGTCAACTTACCATAAATTACCCAAAATTCATTTTTTTTAAATTCCATAAATTTCAGGAAATGTATGAAAATTTTCTGTATCTCACGGTAATTTACGGTAATTTGATCAGTTATAGATGGTAACTTTCCATAAATAACCGCAAAATTCTATTATCTGCAACCAAAATTTGCTCGCAGTTCTTACGGTGAGTGAGCTGATGATCGTAAAATGCGAGCTCATAGATGTTTAATTTTCATTATTCACCTCTGACGTCACCTTTCAGTCGCTAGGGAGTAAAAAGTACTTTTTTCTCCCTAGGCAGTAAAAAGTAGAGCTTCAGCCCCGCTTCATGGGCGTCGAAAAGGGCTGAAATCATGCATGTGTCATAAAAATTAATTTATTCACTCTGTCCAGATTGAAGCTCCTATGTTTCGGCTCACTTAGTTCTTTTGTCTATTGATTTTTTTTTCTACCCAATTTGAAACTTTTTAGGGTTTCGTAGCCCTAGGCAGAAACCCTTATAGTTTCAGTCGAATTTACATCCATCTGTCGTACTTTTTCCCAAGGAGGGGAAGGGAGGGGCAATAATGGTAGGGAAAGTAAGGAAAGTGAGTGAAGGGGAAGTCAGGGGAAATTAGTGGACAAAAAGGAGAGGAAATGAGAGTAGGAAAAGTAGAGAAAGTGAGGAGAAATGAGGGTGAGGGGAGAAGGGTAAAAGAAGACAGGGGAAGTAGGGAAATAGAATGAATGAGAGGAGGGGAAGTAGGGCAAGCAAGAATAAGTTAGAGGAGGGGAATATAGGATAGGAAGTAGGGATAGTGAGACTAAATGAGTGGAAGAAACGTAGAGAAAGTGAGCGGAAATAAAAGGAGGGGAATTAGGAATGTGAGAAGAGCGAAAGTAGGCAAGGTGAGGAGAAAGTAGTGAGAGGGAAAGTAGAGGAAGTGAGGAGAAATAAGGGAGGGCAAGTATGAGAACTGAGGGGAAAGGATGACAGATTAAGTAAAGGAAGTGAGTAGAGGGGAAGTCAGGGGAAATTAGTGGAGGAGAAGCAGGAAAAGTGAGAGTAGAAGCGCAGAAAGTGAGGGGAAAAGAGGGGAAAAGGGAGTAAAGGAAAATAGAGGACGGGATTTAGGGGAATCAAGAATAAATAAGAGAAGGGAAAATAATGGAGAACGAAGGTAGGGGTAGTAGAGAGAGCAAGAGTAAATGAGGGGAAGGGAAGCAGGGGTGGCGGGGCTAGTAGAGAAAGTCAGCAAAGTAAGGGAGAAGTGGTGATAGATAAAGTAGTTAAAGTAAGGGGAATTGGGGGAGAGAAAGTATGAAAAGTACGGGGAGATTATGACAGGAGAATTGGAGGAAGTGAGTTAAGGGAAAGTCAGGAAAAATTAGTGAAGGGAAGTAGAGGAAGTGAGAGTAGGAGAAGTAGAGGAAGTGAGGGGTAATGAGCGGAGAGAAAGTAAGGGAAACGAGGGGGGAGTAGGGAAATCTAGAATAAATGAAAGTAGGGGAAATTAAGGAAAGTTTGGGAAGGAGAAGAAGGGACAGTGAGGCTAAATAAGGGGAAGGGACGTAGGAGAAGTGAAGAGAAATAAAAGGAAAAGAATTAGGGATCATGGGGGAAGCAAAAGTGATCGAAGTGATGGGGCAGTGGTGGGAAGAAAAGCAGGGGAAGTGAGGTGAATTTGGGGAGCGGAAGTATGGGAAGTCAGGGAAAATTATGAAAGGATAAGTAGAGGAGGTGATAGTAGAAGAAGTAGAGAAAGCAAGGGGACATGATGACAATATAAGACGATTACTCACATTGTCATTTATTTCCGAATTCCATGCAGTTCTAAGATATAAGACGATCAATCACATTTTTGCTTGTTTATGAATTTCATATAATTTTAAAACATAAGGCGATCAATCATATTCTCATTTTTATCTGAATTGCATGCAGCTCTAGAACATAAGACGATCAATCACATTGTTACTTGTTTATGAATTTCATACAGTTCTAAAACATAAGACGATTATTCACATTGTCATTTGTTTCCAAATTTTACACAGTTCTGAAACATGAGACGAGCAATCACACTCTCATTTGTTTCTGAAATTCATGCAGTTCTAAAGTATAAGACGATCAATCTCATTTAATTCATTTCTGAATTTCATACAGTCGTGAAACATGAAACGATCAATCACATTGTTACTTTTTAATGAATTTCATACAGTTCTAACACATAATATGATCAATCACATTTTCATTTCTTTCTAAATTCTATGCAGTTCTAAAACATGAGACGATCAATCACATTGTTTTTTGTTTATGAATTCCATACAGTTGTGAAACATAAGGAGATTAACCACAATGGTATTTATTTCTGAATTGCATGCAGTTCTAAAACATAAGACGATCGATTTAGAAATAAATAGCAATGTTACTGCAAGTTTTATGTTACAAAACTGCATGTAATTCAAAAACAAATAACAATGTGATTGCTCGCCTCATATTTTAGAACTGTATGACATTCATAAACAAGTGAAAATGTGATTGATCGTCTTATATTTTAGAACTGCATGAAATGTGGAAATGAATGAAATGTGAATAATCGTCTTATGTTTTAAAAATGTATGAAATTCATAAAGAAGTAACAATGTGATTGATCGTTTAATGTTTCACAACTGAATGAAATTCAGAACTGAATGAAACGTCAATGATCGTCTGACAATGCGAATGATCGTCTGACAATGCGAATGATCGTCCTGTGTTTTAGAACTGTATGAAATTAATAAAAAAGTAACAATGCGATAGATCGTTTAATGTGTCGCAACTGAATGAAATTCAGAAATGAATGAAATGTGAGTGATCATCTTATGTTTCAGAACTGCATGAAATTCTGAACCAAATTGAGAATGCGAGTGCTCGTCTTATGTTTTAGAACTGTATGAAATTCATAAACATGATAACAATGTGATTGATCGTCTAATGTTTTAGAGCTGCATTAAATTCGGAATCAACTGACAATGCAATCGATTCAGAAACAAATAACAATGTGTTAGTGATCGTTTTATGTTACAGAACTGCATGTAATTCAGAAACAAATAACAATGCGATTGCTCGTCTTATGTTTGAGAACTGAATCCAATTCTGAAACAAGTAACAATGTGATTTCTCGCCCTATGTTTGAGAACTGAATCCAATTCTGAAACAAGTAACAATGTGATTGGTCGTCTTATGTTTCAGAACTGCATGACATCCGGAAACAAATGACAATGTTATTGATAGCCTTACGTTTTAGAACTGTATAAAATTCATAAACAAGTAAGAATGTGATTGATCGTTTAATGTTTCACAACTGAATGAAATTCAGAAATGAATGAAAAGTGAGTGATCGTCTTATGTTTCAGAACTGCATGAAATTCGTGAACAAATGACAGTGTGAGTGATCGTCTTATGTTTTAGAACTGCATGACATCGGGAAGCAAATTACAATGTGATTGAGCGTCTTATGTTTTGGAACTGTATGAAATTCATAAACAAGTAAAAATGTTATTGATCGTCTTATGTTTCAGAACTGCATGAAATTCATGAACAAACGACAGTGTGAATGATCGTCTTATGTTTTAGAACTGCATGAAATTCAGAAACAAATGACAATGCGAGTGATTGTCGTATGTCTTAGAACTGTATGAAATTCATAACCATGATAACAATGTGATTAATCGTCTTATGTTTTAGAACTGCATGAAATTCGGAATCAAATGACAATGCGAGTGATCGTCTTAAGTTTTAAAACTGCATGAAATTCGGAATAATTTGACAATGCGAGTGATCGTCTTAAGTTTTAAAACTGCATGAAATTCGGAATAATTTGACAATGCGAGTGATCGTCTTATGTTTTGGAACTGTATAAAATTCATAAACAAGTAAATTTGTGATTGATCGCGTCATGTTTCAGAACTGCATGAAATTCGTGAACAAATGACAGTGTGAGTGATCGTCTTATGTTTTAGAACTGCATGACATCGGAAAACAAATGACAATGTGATTGATCGCCTCATGTTTGAGAACTGTATAAAATTCATTAACAAGTCAGAATGTGATTAATCGTTTAATGTTTCACAACTGAATGAAATTCAGAAATGAACAAGAAGTGATTGATCGTCTTATGGCTTAGAACTGTGTGAAATTCATAACCATGATAACAATGTGAATAATTGTCTCATGTTTTAGAACTCCATGAAATTTGGAATCAAATGAAAATGCGAGTGATCGTCTTAAGTTTTAGAACTGTATGAAATTCGAAATAATATGACAATGCCAGTGATCTTCTTATGTTTTGGAACTGTATGAAATTCATAAAAAATTAATAATGTGATTGATCGCCCCATGTTTTAGAACTGTATAAAATTCATTCACAAGTAAGAATGTGATTGATCGTTTAATGTTTCACAACTGAATGAAATTCAGACATAAATAAGAAGTGATTGATCGTCTTATGGCTTAGAACTGTATGAAATTCATAACCATGATACCAATGTGATTAATTGTCTTATGTTTTAGAACTGCATGAAATTTGGAATAAAATGACAATACGAGTGCTCGTCTTATGTTTTGGAACTGTATGAAATTCATAAACAAGCAAAAATGTGATTGATCGTCTTATGTTTCAGAACTGCATGAAATTCGTGAACGAATGCTAGTGTGAGTGATCGTCCTATTTTTTTGAACTGCATGACATCGGGAAACAAATGACAATGTGATTGATCGTCTTATGTTTTGGAACTGTATGAAATTCATAAACAAGTAAGAATGTGATTGATCGTTTAATTTTTCATAACTGAATAAAATTCAGAAATTAATGAAAAGTGAGTGATCGTCTGATGTTTTATAACTGCATGAAGTTCAGAAAAAAATGACAATGCGAGTGATTGTCTTATGTCATAGAACTGTATGAAATTCATAACTATGATAACAATGTGATTAATCGTCTTATGTTTTAGAACTGCATGAAATTTGGAAGCAAATGACAATGTGAGTGATCGTCTTGAGTTTCAGAACTGCATGAAATTCGGAATAATATGACAATACGAGTGATCGACTTATGTTTTGGAATTGTATGAAATTCATAAACAAGTAAAAATGTGATTGATCGTCTTATGTTTCAGAACTGCATGAAATTCGTGAACAAATGACAGTGTGAGTGATCGTCTTATGTTTTAGAACTGTATGACATCGGGAAACAAATGACAATGTGATTGATCGCATTATGTTTCAGAACTGTATAAAATTCATTAACAAGTCAGAATGTGATTGATCGTTTAATGTTTCACAACTGAATGAAATTCAGAAATGAATAAGAAGTGATTGATCATCTTATGTCTTAGAACTGCATGAAATTCATAACTATGATAACAATGTGATTAATCGTCTTATGTTTTAGAACTGTATGAAATTCGGAATAATATGACAATGCGAGTAATCGTCTTATGTTTTGGAACTGTATAAAATTCATAAACAAGTAAAAATGTGATTGATCGTCTTATGTTTTGGAACTGCATGACATTGGGAAACAAATGACAATGTGATTGATCGCCTTATATTTAAGAACTGCATAAAATTCATAAATAAGTAACAATTTGATTGATCGTTTAATGTTTCACAACTGAATGAAATTCAGAAATGAATGAAAAGTGAGTGATCGTCTTATGTTTTAGAACTGCATGAAATTCAGAAACAAATGACAATGGGAGTGATTGTATTATGGCTTAGAACTGTATGAAATTCATAACCATGACGACAATGTGATTAATTGTCTTATGTTTTAGAACTGCATGAAATTCAGAATCAAATAAAAAGGGGAGTGATCGTCTCAAGTTTTGGAACTGCATGAAATTCGGAGTAATATGACAATGCGAGTGATCGTCTTATGTTTTGGAACTGTATGAAATTAATAAAAAAGTAAAAATGTGATTGATCGTCTCATGTTTCAGAACTGCATGACATTCGTGATCAAATGACAGAGTGAGTGATCGTCTTATGTTTTGGAACTGCATGACATCGGGAAACAAATGACAATGTGATTGATCGTCTTTTGTTTTGGAACTGTATGAAAGTCATAAACAACTAAGAATGTGATTGATCGTTTAATGTTTCATAACTGAATGAAATTCATAAATGAATGAAAAGTGAGTGATCGTCTTATGTTATAGAACTGAATGAAATTCAGAAAAGAATGACAATGCGAGTGATCGTCTTAAGTTTCAGAACTGCATGAAATTCGGAATAATATGGCAATGCGAGTGATCGCCTTATGTCTTGGAACAGTATGAAATTCATTAACACGTAAAAATGTGATTGATCGTCTTATGTTCCAAAACTGCATGAAATTCGTGAACAAATGGCAGTGTGAGTGATCGTCTTATGTTTTAGAACTGCATGGCATCGGGAAACAAATGACAATATGATTGAGCGCCTTATAATTTGGAACTGTATAAAATTCATAAACAAGTAAGAATGTGATTGATCGTTTAATGTTTTACAACTGAATGAAATTCAGAAATGAATGAAAAGTGAGTGATCGTCTTATGTTTTAGAACTGTATGAAATTCATAAAAAACTAACAATGTGATCGATCGTCTTATGTTTCAAAACTGAACATATGATTCCAAGAACAGTATTAAGTGCAAGTTTTCGAAAATTGGAAACCATTTTTCTCCAGATAATTATTCTTCATGAAAAAAAAGATATAGAGTTTGTAAAAAAAAGATCCTGAATTGCAGCGCATTGAAATTTGAGTAGATTTTTCGCACTTCTTTCAGTTCTTCGAGAACAACTCGGAAACCATTATAGATACCGCTAAGGTAAGACGACATTTGCAAACCGCGTAAAAAACATTTTTTTCCATCAAAAACTGGTTTAATATTTTTCCATTGAAAATATCTATTAATTTGGACCTGATTGCAACAAACGGAAGCCAAATTAGTGTTCAACGTTGAGCAGTTTATCAGTGTAATAAGGCAATCGAAATGCGAAATGGCTAATAAGCGCGCTATTTTTGCTAGTTATTACATATTACATATTATATATATATATATATATATATATATATATATATAATATAAAAAATTGTTTAAAATATACAATATTGGAATTTAAGAGCAGGGATGTTTTATATCGGCATGTGTCCGTCATACCACAGTATCGATTCCTTGACGAAATGTGTGGCTCGTAAAAGGAAGAAACTAGTTTTGGGAGACAAGAGAAGCTGTCACGTGTCCTAATAAATAGCATACGTGGTTTTCATGCATGGATAGTTAATCCAAGTTAAAAGCATAAAACTGTTTATTTCGATACCAGAAAGTTTGAGAATCTCACGTTTTCTGCATGGAAATCGACGAGAAAAAAAGGGACAAACTTCAAGTTTTATGGTTCAGCTGTGATCAAGTTTCTTCATTAAAGGACAATACTTATCATATTTATTATCATTTTCCCTACTTTATTACATTTATTTTTTTAATTACTGCTTTTTATTACTGGAATGAGAATCCAGTTTATCGTGCAATTAATTTGATGTCCCTTAAAGATTAATTTGGGTTTCCTTTTCTATTTCTATATGCCCTAGTGGAAAACATTTTTACAAGAAAGTACAACATTTTTACAACTGTAACTTTTTGTTGAAACATGTACTTTTTTATAACAAATTTACAACATTGATAAAGAAAATAGAATTAAATACAAGTTAATTTTTTATTGTATTTTCTTGTAGACAAGTAAAATAATTAACAGTAAAATACAAGTTTTTCAAACTCAAAACTTAGTATAACTTTTTATTCATATTTTTTTTACTTTGTTGTGAAAATCTGCAAGATATTACAGAAAATTACAGAATTTTATATTATTTCAATTTGGACGTTGGACAAATGTTAAGGTCCGATTGAATCTTTATAAACTATTCTTAATTTTTTCATTAAAACATTTTTTTGAATTTCCAGCAATATTGTACATTTCATTTAAAATAACCAATTATAAATCAAATATTGAAAACTAAACAATTTTAAACTGAATTATTTTAATTGTTCTATTTAACAAATTTTTAATATGTAAGTGAAATTACTGACGATCTAAACTTAATTTAAAACTGAAAAAGATTTTGAAATATAAAAAACTAAGCTTAGATTTTTGAAGATTTCGAAATAAAATTTTGAAGCTTTTTAAGGATCATTAAAGGTTCTGAGAGAATAAAAAAAAATGTATTAACTTTGCTGGGAAAATTTAAGATGATTTTTATTTTGAAAAATCAATTTTAAGAGAATATTTAAGAAGATTAAAAAAAATTTGAATAATAAATAAAAATGGAACAATTAATAATTTGGAAAATAATCGAGTAAGTTGAAAATATATGATACAATGTAGATTCTTGAAGATGTCCAAAACAAAATTTATAAGCTTTTTAGGCATTTTGAAAGGTTTTGAATGAATAAAAAATTTGTATCAAAATTTCTAGAGAAACTAACAACAATTTTTTTTAAATTAATTTTGGGGATGTTCGAGTACCAAGATAATAAAATTATTATCAGATTCCTGCAAAATTTTTAAATGATTTTTTTCAACAAATTCTTAAGAAAATATTTGAAAATATTTGAAAACAAATTTTAATGTATAAATTAATTTTTCTATCTCAAAATTGCTTAAAATGACATAATTTGAAAAATTTATACATTTTTTTATTTATTTTTCAATTCATAACTGGAAAATGAAAGCGTGGATTGATATTTTTTTCTAAAATATTTTCACTGTACAATTCATAAAAGTTAAAAATTGAAATTTTGCAGTTCGACGGCTTTTAATTAAAAAAATTCCAAATGAAAAGTTTTTAAAGCTTTCATTTAATACAAATAATAATACTATTACTGTTTTAATTTACGGTTCAGTTTTTGTAACTTCAAATGAAAAAAATTTTATTTTCAAGAGTTCGAATCTTTTAATTTTAATGACCGTCATAAATTCACATTTCGGGAAAATGTTTGTAAAATCTTATTATGTATTTTTTTTAAATTGATTTAAAAAAAAAAAATTATTGTTATTTTTTTCTAGGAATTTGGATACAAATTTTTTATTAATTCAAAACCCTTCAAAATTGTAAAAAAGCTTATAAATTTTGTGTTCGGAATCTTCAAAAGTACACATTGTGTTTTAAATTATTTTGGAATCTTTCCAAAACTTCTAAATATATTTTAAACTTACTCGATTATTTCCCAAATTAATAACTGTTCAATTGTCATTCATCAATCAAAAATTGTTTTAAAAAGCTTTTTAAATATTCTCTCAAAATTAATTTTTCAAAATAAAAAATCATTTTAAATTTCCCCAGCAAACCTAAGAAATTTTTTTAATTTTCTGAAAACCTTTAATGATCTTAAAAAAGCTTCAAAGATTTATTTTCAAAGATCAAAAATCTAAATTTATTTTTTGATTGTTCGAAATCTTTTCCAGTTTCAAAATAAGATTTTTTTTCAAATTGATAATTGTTCAATTGACATT
>CAKNYM010052125.1:14682-52670 GCA_932195095.1 Andricus curvator | reverse complement strand
GTAGGAGAGGGGAAGTGGATGAAGTATGGGGTGGGTGGGGGAAGTGGTGGAGAGAGAAGAGAGAAGAGAGAAGAGAGAAGAGAGAAGAGACAAGAGAGAAGAGAGAAGAGAGAAGAGAGAAGAGAGAAGAGAGAAGAGAGAAGAGAGAAGAGAGACGAGAGAAGAGAGAAGAGAGAAGAGAGAAGAGAGAAGAGAGAAGAGAGAAGAGAGAAGAGAAAAGAGAGAAGAGAAAAGAGAGAAGAGAGTGGTAGTTGGAAAGGAAAGATTTTAACGACTTAATCACCATCCCAAGAGGCTACGAAACCATTTTTTCTGCAACCGTCTCCAATTAGTGAGAAGTCACTGAATCAATTCAGTAAAAAAGAGTCAAACTTACTGATTAGTCAGTCAAACCCACTGTTTATAATAATGAATACAGAATTGACAATAATTATTGATCTCTGATTTTGGAATTTGATCTTTGACATTTCAAGTGCTTCAGAGCAATTCACTGATATGATACGGATACTCGATTCGATGCAGCGGATTATCTCAGTTCGCTCGAGTGGCTCTAGAACTTACGTCCGACTAGATTCGTGTAGTCAGGGCCATGTGTGGAAATTTTTGGATTGGAATGGGAATGTGGACAGAGGGAATAGCGTATGAGGGTAAATGGGACGATCGATCAAAACTGCAGAAAATAGAACTTGTATTTTTAAAACTTAAATATTTACGAAGGTAAAAGAGCAAAAATAAATTTTATATTCAATAGGATCATCAATTTGAGGAGAAAAATATTTTATTACGAAATAAATTAATTACCCGCTGACGTATCAAGCCTATCTTAGCACCACATATTGCCATCTATGTGAACAAAAAATCCTGCAAATTTCAACCTCAAAATTTAATTTTTGTGGGAGTTATGGAGGGGGGAAGAAAATTCAAAAAAGGCGATTTTCTCGTAATTGGATCAAATGAATTTTTAATTTTTTTCTGCAAAAGTAAGGAAATTTCAATAAGAAGCACTATATATAATTCTCAAACATGATTTGCAATTTTTTAAGTTTTATTTGTTTAATTCCATTTATAAAAAATTCTATGAATATCAATGTCCAGAGAAAAGTTATTGAATTTTAAAAATGATATTTTGCGGCCAACCTGATATAATATTCTTGTCAAAACATCACTTTTTGTTAAAGATACTTTATTTTAGTTAAAAAATTATCTTTTTATTGCGAATTAATTTTTTCAACTGAAAATGCAACTTTTCCATTTTTGGTTTAGAATTCATATTGTTCAGTAGAAAATTCGTCTTTTTTGGTTTAAAATCTGTCTTTTTTTATTAAAATTCAGTTTTTCGGTTGTGAATTTATAATTTGAATTGAAAATTCATCCCTCCGGTTAAAATTTGGACTTTTTGCTGATAATTCGTTTTTTTAAATCGAAAATTAATTTTTTTACCAAAAACTTATCTTTTCTATTTCTGGTTGAAATTTTATATTTTCCAGTTGAAAATTGAAATATTTGTTTAAAAATTCATCTATTTTGTTGGAAAGTTATTTTTTGGTAGAAAATTATTCTTCTTGGTTCAGTCGACTGTAGTTTGAAAATTCAACTATTTCAATAATTCAATTATTTGATTGGAAATTGAAGTATTTTGTTGAAAATTCTACTATTTTCTTGAAAATTTAATTATTTTGTTGTATATTCAAGTATTTGGTGGAAAATTCAATTATTTAAAAAAAATCATCTTTCTGTTTTAAGATGTAGGCTGATTTTAATCTTCTGTTGAAAATTCATCTTTTTGGGTTGAAAATTGAACTATTTAGTAGAAAATTAACTTTTTAGTGACTTTTAAAAAAAAAAGGCGACTAGTCACGTAAAAATTATCTCATTTCAGATTTTTTTTCAACACTCTTTCTATTTTTTTTTTCTATTCTCCTCTTTTCCCCTTTTTTAGAGACTTTCTGATTTTCCGTATTTTAAAGAAACTTCCGTTTTTTCTGATTATTTTGCCTAAATGCAAACTAAATTAATAAAATCAACTATAAAAATCCAACTATTTTTTGTTGAAAAGTCTGCTTTTTTATTTTCGGTTAAAAATTCCTCTTTTTTGGTAAAAATTTTATTATTTCGTTGAAAGTTGATTTATTTCATTAAAATCTCTAATATTTTGTTGAAAGGTGGTATTTTTTGGTCGAAAATTCAACTGTTTTGTTGAACATTCATTTTTTTTTGCATAGAAAATTAATTTTTTTTATAGAAAATTAATTTTTTTATAGAAAATTAATTTTTGTATCGAAAATTAATTTTTTTTTTAGGAAATTAATCTCTTCGATTGAAAACATAACTTTTTGGTTGAAAATTTATCGTTTCGCTGAAGATTTATAATTTTTTGTTAGAAATTGGTCTCTTTGGTTGAAAATTCGTTTTTTTGTTTGTTGAAAATAACTTTTTTTAACTGAAAATTTAATTCATCTTTTTGATTGAAAACACAACTATTTAATTTATGTAAATATTTGGTTGCCAATTAATAATCTGTTTTGGTTGAAGATACAACTAATTTGTTATTTTTATTTATTTATTTTTTATTTATTTTTTTCTATTTATTCATTAAGAGCTTATCTTTTTTTACTAGAAATTTCAACTAGTTGGTTAAACATTTATCTTTTTGATTTAAAACACAACTATTTGGATTGAAATTCATCTATTTTGTTAAAAATACTTTTTTTGTTTGAAAATTCAACTATTTGGTTGAAAATTAATCATTTGTTTTGGTCGAAGATTCAACTATTTTGTTAAAAAATTTTTGTTGTTGTTGAAGATTTATCATTTTAGTTTTAAATTTATCTCTTCGGTTGAAAATTCGTTTTTTTTTGTGTTAGAAAGTAAGTTTTTAAACTGAAAATTCAACTATTACATTTTTGATTAAGAGTATAGCTTTTTTTAGTCGAAAATTCAACAATTTGGTTGAAAATTAATTTTTTTGATTAAAAACACAACTATTTGGTTGAAAATTAATAATTTGTTTTGGTCGAAGATTCAACTATTTTGTTAAAAATTATTATTTTTTTTTTGGTTGAAGATTTATCATTTTAGTTGTAAATTTACGTGTTTGGTTGAAAATTTGAGTTTTTTTGGATAGAAATTAATTTTCTAAACTGAAAATTCAAGTATTACATTTTTGAGAAAAAGTTTATCTTTTTTTAGTAGAAACTTTAACTATTTGGTTGAAAATTTATCTTTTTGATTGAAAACACAACTATTTGTTTGAAAATTTATGTAATTTGTTGAAAATACATCTTTTGGTTGAAAATTCAACTATTTGGTTGGAAAAATTAATAATTTGTTTTGGTCGAAGATTCAACTATTTTGTTAAAAATCGTTTATTTTTTGGTTGAAGATTTATCATTTCAGTTGTAAATTTATCTCTTTGGTTGAAATTTTTTTTTTTTTTTGGATTGGAATTAATTTTCGTAACTGAAAATTCAAATATTACATTTTTGATTAAAAGTTTATCTTTTTTTATTAGAAAATTCAACTATTTGGTTGAAAATTAATCATTTGTTTTGGTCGAAGATTCAACTATTTTGTTGAAAATTATTTTTGTTGTTGTTGAAGATTTATGATTTCAGTTGTAAATTTATCTCTGTGGTTGAAAATTCGTTTTTTTGGGTTAAAAATTAATTTTTTAACTGAAAATTCAACTATTACCTTTTTGATTAAGAGTTTAGCTTTTTTTAGTCGAAAATTCAACAGTTTGGTTGAAAATTTATCTTTCCGATTGAAAACACAACTATTTGGTTGAAATTCATGTATTTTGTTAAAAATACGTATTTTGGTTGAAAATTTAACTATTTGGTTGAAAATTAATAATTTTTTTTGGTGGAAGATTCAACTATTTTGTTAAAAATTGTTATTTTTTTGGTTGAAGAATCATCATTTAATTTGTAAATTTATCTCTTTGCTTGAAAATTTGTGTTTTTTGGATTGAAATTAGTTTTTTTACCTGAAAATTCAAATATTACATTTTTGATTAAAAGTTTATCTTTTTTTAGTAGAAAATTCAACTATTTGGTTGAAAATTAATGATCTGTTTTAATTAAAGATTCTACTATTTTGTTAACAATATTTTTTTTTTTTGGTAGACGATTTATCATTTTAGTTGGAAATTTATCTCTTTGGTTGAATATTCTTTTTTTTTGGGTTGAAAAGTAATTTTGTTTAAACTGAAAATTCAACTATTACATTTTTGATTAAGAGTTTAGCTTTTTTTAGTCGAAAATTCAACAATTTGGTTGAAATTTTATCTTTTTGATTAAAAACACAATAATTGGTTGAAAATTCATGTATTTTGTTGAAAATACATCTTTTGTTTGAAAATTCAACTATTTGGTTGAAAATTAATAATTTGTTTTGGTCAAAGATTCAACTATTTTGTTGAAAATTATTTTTTTTTGTTTGTTGAAGATTGATGATTTTAGTTGAAAATTTATCTCTTCGGTTGAAAATTCGTTTTCTTTTTGTTTTAAAAATTAATTTTTTAACTGAAAATTCAATTATTATCTTTCTGATTAAGAGTTTAGCTTTATTTTAGTCAAAAATTCACCAATTTGGTTGAAAATTTATGTATTTTCTTGAAAATACATATTTTTGTTGAAAATTTAACTATTTGTTTGACAATTAATAATCTGTTTTGGTTAAAGATTCAACTATTTTGCTGAAAATTATTTTTTTTTTTCGTGTGAAAAATTTATCATTTTAGTTGAAATTTTATCTCTTTGGTTGAATTTGTTTGTTTGTTGAAAATTAAGTTTTCAAATAATGTTTATATTCATTTTTTGAATTGAAGTTTATCTTTTTTAGTAGAAACTGCAACTATTTTGTTAAAAATTGTCGCATTTTGTTGAAAATTCATCTTTTGGTTAAAAATTCAACTATTTGGTTGACAATAAATATTCTATTTTGGTTGAAGATTCAACAGTTTTGTTAACAAATATTTTTTTTGGTCAAAGATTTATCATTTTGGTTGTAAATTTATCTCTTTGGTTGAAAATTTGTGTTATTTTGGATTGAAATTAATTTTGTTAACTGAAAATTCAAATATTAGTTCAAATTTTTAGTCGAAAATTCAACAATTTGGTTGAAATTTTATCTTTTTGATTAAAAACACAATAATTGGTTGAAAATTAAAAAAATAAATCAGAATTTTCTACCCTAAAAAGATGAATTTTTTATGAAATATATTAATTTTCCACAAAACACTTGAATTTTCCACGCGATACTATGATTTTTAACAAAAAATTTAATTTTCTATGAAAATTGTTGAATTTTCAACCAAACAGTTGCATTTTCAACCAAATAATATGGTATCTACAAAGAGCTGAATTTTCAAACAAAAAAGACTTATTTTCTACAAAACAATTGAATTTTTAACCCGAAACTAAGAATTTCTGAAAAAAAGTTAACACATCTTCAAAATTGAAGAATTTTAAACGGAAAATCAATAAAATTGGAGAATTTGCAATTGTAAATGTTAAAAATGGTAGAACTTTAAATTGCAAATCTTTAAAATTGAAGAAATTTTTATTTCAAAAATTTACAAAAATTTTAAAATTTTGTGTAATTTTGATAATTTAAATTCGAACTTTTTTGAATTGAAAAGATATAAAATTAAAAACTTGTCTTCTGTTTTCCAATATAATCATAATTGAAGAATTTTTATTTATCGAGAAAATAATTTTTTTAATTTCAGCCTTAAACATGAGCAGAATTTGGAACCAGGCATGTGAAATTGAGTTATTTTTTTATTTGAAAATGTTCCAAAATATTCAACATTTCAAATTAAACTTAAAAGAAAAAAATAATTTTGAAATGAAAGGCTTAAAATTTATTTTTTATTTTTAATGTAATAACTTAAAATTTTCCGATTTTTGTTGAAAATTGTAAAAAATAAATTATTTCAAATTGAAAAAAACATTTCATTGAAAGTTTTCAAGAATGAATAATAATTCCAAATCAGTTTTAAAAATCAAAAAGTTAAAAATTGTGTTGTTTTAAATCAAAATAGATAAAGATAAAGAATTGTAGAATTTTTTTAAGTTTAATGTTTCCCATTTAACATTACATAATTTTCAAAGTTTTTTTTCAGATTAATTCAATTTTATAGGTTTATAATTGATTTTTTTTTCATTTTTTACGGTGAAAATTACGAAGAATTTATTTTTTTGTTTGAAAAAAATTTGCCTAATTAATGTCAATATTAAATTATAATTTTTGTTATGTAAAACAATAAAAATCTTTGAAACAGAAACATTCAATTTAGTTTTCAATTTCAAATTGACAAGTTTCAATCGCTTCGAATAAAAAATTCTTAAAATTCAAAAGTTTTAAATTCTTCATTATTTATTTATAGAACCCCTTTGATTTAAAAAAAATACAATTTCAATTTCTTTGAATTTTAAATGATACAGTTTTCGAAATTTCAATCTGAAATTATTCAATTTTTAATATTTTTAAATTGTCCTGTTTTCAGAATTGTAATCTGAGAGCTTCTTAAAATTTTTTCAATTTCAAATTATTCAATTTTAAACTTTATTATTTATAAATTGTGTGGGTTCAATTCCTTTTCATTCCATTCGAAATACTTTCTTTAAAAAAAATGTTAGCCAATCTAAAATTGTTTGATATGGAACATTTTCAATTTAAAATTGTTCATTTTTTTATTTTGAGCGCTTTCAATTTGAAGTTATATATTATTTTTCAAAAATTATAAATTAATTATCAATATTTACAAAGGTTATTAATGAATTTTTAAATTGTTAATATTTTTAATGTTAGAAAATAAAAAATTTGATTTTAATGCTGGTTAGTATCAATTAGAAATATGAATCAACTAAATTTTTTGACCTTTAATAAAAAATTTACAGATAGCTATTTCCGTTCACATTTCCCGCTTACATTACCATCTCTTCCGTTGAAATTGACGTTGTTGTCAAAGTTCGAATCACAGGGGGATTCCATGAAACTGGTCAAACTTCAATAATACTTTTTTATTTTATTTCTCTTTCGCTTATTTTTCTATTCCTCTATTTCAATTGAAAAAGTTCCAAACTTTTTGAAAAATATGATAAATCCAAAAACTGACCATTTTCAGCTGTGCATGGTAATCAAATCTCATAGCAAAACTTTATTTTCAAAATTGCAAAATTTAATATCAGAACATTTTGAACATGGAATCTTTTATAAATGGAATAAAATAATCTCAAATTGGAATGAAAATTTTTTAAATGTATTTCAACAAAAAAATATTGATTTTCTGCCATAAAAGAAGAATTTTTAACAAGATAGTTGAATGAAGAATAAATTAATTAAACCAAAAGCAGTGACATTTTTAACAAAACAATTAAATTATTTAGAAAACAGTTGAATTTTCAACAAAAAATATGAATTTTCAAACGAAGACCTTTTCTACCAAAAAAGATGAATTTTCAATTCAAAAGAACGAATTTTCTACCCAAAAAGACGAATTGTCAACAAATCAGTTAAATTTTCAACAAAATAACTAAATCTTCAACACATTTTTTTTTAATTTTCCACTAAATGATGAATCTTCAAAAAAAATCAATTTTTAACAATGAAGTGCAACTTTTAACCAAGTAGTTGAATTTTCGATAAAAACATCTTTTCTGTTCTTGCATCAACTTTGAATTCTGGTAATGAAAAAAGTTTTACTATAAAAAACGGATTTTCAAAATATATAAATCACCATAACTTCCCTACTCTTTAATAAAATGTATTAATATTGTAGGTCAATCGATTTGTCTCGAACCAAGGAATCTTTTATATATCTGCATCAATTTTGAATTATGTTGAAGAAAAAAGTTTTACTATAAAAAACCGTATTTTCAAATATTATGCATTACCATAGCTTCCTTACTCTTTGATAAAATGTATTAATATTAGAAGTCAATCAATTCTACTCGAATCAACACATCTTTTCTGTTCTTGCATCAACTTTGAAATATGTTAATGAAAAAAGTTTTACTATAAAAAACTGATTTTCAAAATATATAAATTACCAACTTTCCTACGCTTTAATGAAATGTATTAATATTATAGTCAATCGATTCGTCTTCAATCAATACATCTTTTCTGTTTTTGCATCAACTTTGAATTATGTTAATGAAAAAAGTTTTACTATAAGAAACCGATTTTCAAAATATACTAGAGCCTCATACGCGCGTTCCGCGCCCGACCAATTTATTTACATGTATTTATTTTATTTGGAAATGAATTTCAATAAAATACCATGAAATTAATTTTTACTTCAATAATTTTGATTTGTAGATGGCTTCGCATGGATATCCTCTCACGATGCAGAATAAATAATTCTGTAAAAAATTGAGCCTATTCGTTGAAAAATAGCCAGACTCTAAATTTTTCAATCGAAATTGTTTAAACAATTAATAATTCTTGTACATTTACAAAACATAGTAAAGATTCATCGGAAAGTCAATCTTAGTTGATTCCGCAAATAAATTGTTCTGAATGTGTTTATGAAAATTGTTGAAATAATTAATAATTATTGTAAATTTTCAAAGTATCATAGGAAAGAGCTATTTGAAAAACATTCTTTATTGATTCCGTAAACAAATTGAGCCTATTCTTTAAAAAAAGCCAAACTCTTGATTTGTTTATCAAAATTGTTTAAATAATTATACATTCTTTGAAATTTGCAGAGCATTCTAGCAAAAAGTAATTGGAAAGCTATTCTTACTTAATTCTATACAAAATGGAGCCTGTTCGTTAAAAAATAGCCAAACTCTCAGTTTTTTAATTAAAATTGTTTAAATAATTGAAGATTATTGTAAATTTACAAAGCAACATAGATAACAGTCATCGGAAAGATATTCTTAGTTGAATTCGTAAGCATAGTGAGCCTATTTGTTGAAAAACAGCCAAACTCTGAATATGTGTTTGAAAATTGTTAAAATAATTAACAATTATTGTAAATTTGCAAAGTAACATAGGAAAGACTTATTTTTAATACATTCTTTTTGGTTATGTAAACAAATTGAGCCAATTCGTTAAAAATAATGATATTACAAATAATAATGCTTGTAAATTTACAAAGCAGCATATAAAATAGTCATCGAAAAGACATTCCTAGTTGACTCCGTAAAAAAATTCTGCCTATTCCTTAAAAAATAGACAAACTCTGAATTTTTTTAGGAAAATTGTTAAAATAATTAATAATCATTGTATATTTTCAAAGTATCGTAGAAAAGATTTATTGGGAATAAATTCTTTCTTGATTCCCTAAACTTGATCCTATTCGTTGAAAAATGACCGGGATCTTAATTTGTTTATGAAAATTGTTTAAATAATTAATAATTCTTGAAAATTTGCAAATCATCATACAAAAAAGTCATTGGAAAGACATTCTCAGCTAATTCTGTAAAAAATTTAGCATATTTGTTAAAAAATAGCCAAACTTTAAATTTCTGTATCAAAATTGTTTAAATTATTATTAATTCTTGTAAATTTACAAAGCAACATAGAAAAGAGTCATCGGAAAGACTTTCTTAGTTGATTCCGTAAACAAATTGAGCTTATTCGTTTATAGAAATTGTTAAAAAAATTAATCGTTCTTGTGAATTTACATAAGCAACATAGAAAATAGTCATCAGAAAGACTTTTCTTAACATCATAGAAAAAAGTAATCTGAAAGCTATTCTTACTTAATTCTGTACAAAATTGAGCCTATTCGTTGAGAAATAGCCAAACTCTTAATTTTTCAATCAAAATTGTTTAAATAATTAATCATTCTTGTAAATTTATAAAGCAACATAGAAAAGAGTTATCGGAAAGATATTATGAGTTGACTCCGTAAACAAATTATGCCTATTCCTTGAAAAATACCCAAACTCTAAATATGTTTATGAACACTGTTTAAATAATTAATAATTCTTGTAAATTTGCAAAGCTTCATAGAACAGAGTCATCGGAAGGATATTCTTAGTGAATTCTGTAAAAGAAATTTAGCCTATTCGTTGAAAAATAGCCAAACTCTGAAGTTGTATATGCAAATAGTTTAAATTATTAATAATTATTGTAAATTTACGAAGCAAAATAGAAAAGTGTCATCAGAAAGACATTCGTAGTTGACTTTGTGAACAAACTCTACCTATTCCTTGAAAAATAGCCAAACACTAAATATGTTTATGAAAATTGTTAAAATAATGAATAATTATAATATTTGCAAGCTATCGTAGAAACGAATTATTGGAAATACATTCTTTCTTGATACCCTAAACTAATTTATCCTATTCGTTGAAAAAAGGCCAAGGTCTTTCTGAAAAGTTAAACAAAAATGTAAAGTTGGTTTTTAAATAAAAAATTAACAAAATTTATTATAAAAAATCCAAACACAATAAAAAAAAATGCGGTACTTAAAATTTCGAAAGTTTCAAACATTTTGAAATATAAATGAACTATAACTAAAACGTTAAACCGAAAATGAATCTTTCAAAATACGAATAAAATATTAAAAAGGTTAATTAAAAGCCTTCTTTTTAAAAAATGCGTGAGAGGAATCGAATATATACCGAAGTATAAATGCATATACTTCCTCTAAGCTTCTTATGAAAACAAACATCTCGAGTTCAAATAAACACAGATCGCTCATGGTCGATGAGATCGCCTTATGGTTAACTAAGTAACGGTAACGGTAACTAAACGACGAATACCAACTTTCAAAGATAGGATAAATCACCAACTTCCCTACTCTTTAATAAAATGTATTAATATTGTAAGTCAATCGATTCGTCTCGAACAAAAGAATCTTTTATATTCTTGCATCAACTTTGACTTATGTTAATGAAAAAAGTTTTACTATAAAAAACCGATTTTCAAAATATATAAATTACCATAACTTTCCTACTCTTTGATAAAATGTATTAATATTATAGGTCAATCGATTCGTCTCGAACCAAGGAATCTTTTATATTCTTGCATCAACTTTGACTTATGTTAATGAAACAGGTTTAACTATAAAAAAACGATTTTCAATATATATATATATATATATATTACCATAACTTTCCTACTCTTTAATAACATGTATTAATATTATAGGTCAATCGATTTGTCTCGAGTCAGCACATCTTTTCTGTTATGCATCAACTTTGAATTATGTTAATGAAAAAAGTTTTACTATAAAAAACCGATTTTTAAAATATATGAATTACCATAACTTCCCTAATCTTTAATAAAATTTATTATTATTGTAGGTCAATCGATTCTTCTCGAACCAAGGAATCTTTTATATTCTTGCATCAACTTTGAATTATGCTAATGAAAAAAGTTCTACTATAAAAAACTGATTTTTAAAATATTATTGAGTGCTAAAAAAATGCAATGAATATTTTTAGAAATCCTGTGGTCGGTTTCAAGATATTATTGGTGAAAATAAGCCCTCCAAATTTCATCAATTTATCTGCAACCGTTTTCAAGTTATCGTGTTCATAAAAAAGTATGATATTCACACACACATCCGGACAATTGCTTAGAACATTATATTAAACATTTTGCCTCCTCATAGAGGAAGCTTTGTAATGGTAACATTTTCCAAAAGTTTAAAATTCATTTAATTAAACCTTTCTCAATTTGAAAATGTCTGATACAATGTTCTAAGCAATTGCCCGGCTGCGCGTGTGTGTGTGTGAATGTGTGCGTGTGTGGATGTCACACTTTTTGTGAACACGATAACTTGAAAAGGGTTGCATATCAATTAATGAAATTTGGATGGCTTGTTTTTCCAACTTACGAGTATATATCTTGAGACTGGCCGAAGGTTTTCTAAAAATATTTATTGCATTTTTTTTAGCACTCAATAATATTTAAAAAAATCAATTTTTTATAGTAAAACTTTTTTCATTAGCATAATGCAAAGTTAATGCAGGAATATAAGAGATTCCTTGGTCCGAGACGAATCGATTGACCTATAATATTAATACTTTTTACTAAAGAGTAGGGAAGTCATGGTAATTTATATATTCTGAAAATCAGTTTTTTATAGAAAAACTTTGTTCATTAGCATAATTCAAAGTTGATGCAAGAACAGAAATATTTTTAGATTCGAGACGAATCGATTGACCTATAATATTAATACATTTTAGTTAAGAGTAAGGAAGCATGTTAATGCATAATATTTGAAAATACGGTTTTTTATGGTAAAACTTTTTTCTTCAACATAATTCAAAGTTGATGCAAGAATATAAAAGATTCTTTGGTTCGAGACGAATCGATTGGCCTACAATATTGATACATTTTATTGAAGAGTAGGGAAGTTATGGTAATTTATATATTCTGAAAATCAGTTTTTTATAGAAAAACTTTGTTCATTAGCATAATTCAAAGTTGATGCAAGAACAGAAATATTTGTAGATTCGAGATGAATCGATTGACCTATAACATTAATAAATTTTATTGAAGAGTAAGGAAGCTATCGCAATGTATAATATTTGAAAACACGGTTTTTTATTAAAACTTTTTTCACTAACATAATTCAAAATTGATGCAAGAACGGAAAAGATTCCTTGATTCAAGGCAAATCGATTGATCTACAATATTAATACATTTCACTGAAGAGTAGGGAAGTTATGGTAATTTATATATTTTTTAAATCGATTTTTATATTAAAAATTTTCTCATTCTCATAATTTAAAGTTGATGCGAGAATAGAAAAGTTGTGTTGATTCAAGACGAATGAATTGACCTATAACATTGATTCATTTTATTGAAGAGTAAGGAAGCTATGGTAATGTACAATATTTAAAAACACGGTTTTTTATAGTAAAACTCTTTTCACTAATATAATTCAAAATTGATGCAAGATCGGAAAAGATTCCTTGATTCGAGGAAAATCGATTGATCTATAATATTAATACACTTTATTGAACATTAAGGAAGTTATGCTCAGTTATAATATTTGAATCATCTGTTTCAAACAGAAAAACTTTTTTCATTGACATAATTCAAAGTTGACGCATAAATAGAAAATACTTTTTGATCATAAGTTTTCAAATAGAGTAATTCTGACAATTTTTGTAAAGAAATCATAAAGCTGGGAAAGGGATGGGTTGCGACAGAACTTTTCCCTTCCCTTTTCCAGCTCGAAAAATTATCATTCCGAACACAAAATTTGATTTGTCTGATTTGTCTTTGTATTTAAAAAATTGTTTGTATTATTTTGTAATTTTCGTCTATTATTGAAAAAATAACTAATACTTCCTCTATGAGGAAGCAAAAACATATGCTAACGGGAAGCAAAGTGCTCGTAAAATGAGCATCATATAATGATAAATACAAACAAAGTGGAAACATTCGAATTCGAATTCACAGCTAGTTTAAATTGAGGAAGGTTTAGTAAAATGAATTAAATTTTTTTGGAAAATGTCACCATTACAAAGCTTCCTCTATGAGGAAGCAATAATTAAAACTCTCTTAAAATATCTTGATAAAATAGTGAAAAAATTAAGAACAAACTTTTTTTTCAATTCCGGAATAAAGATTCTAATCTCTTTACCCTGTCGGAAAATATGCACCTGTTTGAAATGAGTCGTCGCATCTAAATCCTTTTTTCCGCGCGCGATATAACCAGCAGCAGATTCAATTCCGACTCGATTCACTGGACTTTAAAGAGGACTTATCCATCCTCGTCGGAGAACTCGATCCGCGGTACGCGAGCTCTACCGGAAGTTTTTCGCTACTCGAAAAATAAAATAAATAAAACACAAAAAGGCGAAAGTAGACAAAAAAAACTAAAACGTCGTGGGAGAAAAAAAATTATCCTGAAATTGTCCGAGTACGAGACGGAGCACTTTATATCGGGATTCTCGAAGGAACGTGCAGTGGTTAGTCCCGGGGATGGAGGACGAACGTCTAATGCGAAGCACGTCCACAGGATCAGAATTTCTCTACCGAGATTGCTCTTTCCACCAAAACCGCCCCTAACCACAGGCTGGACCTTTTCGCACATTTACATGACCCCGACCTACGATAGGGGAATCAAAAAACAAGCGAAACTTATTTTAGAAAATTGTTTTTGAAATTGGCGGGTTTTCTGCATTTTTTACCCTAGTGGAACACATTTTTACAAGAAAGTACAACATTTCTACAACTGTAATTTTGGGTTGAAACATGTACTTTTTTGTGAAAAAATGTACAGAATTTAACAAATGAATCAGTTAAATACAAAAAGCTAATTTTTTCTCGTATTTTCTTGTAGAAAAGTAAAAAAAATTGAAATTAAGTACAAATTTCTACAATTAAAAAATTTTTATAAATTTTTATTAATATTTTTTTAATTTGTTGTAAAAATCGACAATGTTTTACAGAAAACTGTAGAATTTTACGTTCGTTTAATTCGGGTGTTTGACGTCATTAAAACACTTTTAATTTTTCGTAAATTATTTTAGAAAATTACAAATCTGTAAAAAAAAAAAAAAAAAAAATACAAGAATTCACAAAAGTTGAAATATTGGGAAACTGCACTTAAAATTATGGTTTATATACTGATAGTTTATTGTGAAAATGCACAAATTTAAAAAATAATATATAAATTTCTACAAGAAACTACAATTTAAAAAAAATATTAGACGCTCTTATTTAATTCCAAATCATATTCAAATATTGTTTCAATCTAAAATATTCCATTTTTAACCCATTTAATTTGAAATTTTGTAATTAATGAAGACAGTAATTTTTTTGAATATTTTGCAATATTTTCCTTTTCATTTTAAATTAGCGATTATAAATCAAATATTAAAAACTAAACAATTTTAAACTGATTTATTTGAAATAGAAAGCCTTGAATCGTTAATATTTTAGAGTGTTAAATTAAAACTTTGAACGTTACAATTTTAATTATTCTATTTAAAAAATTTTTAATATGTTTTGAGAAGATCCAAACTTAATTTAAAACTGGAAAAGATTTTCGAAAATAAAAAACTAAATTTAGATTTTTTAAGATTATTAAATAAAATTTTGAAGCTTTTCAAGGATCTTTAAAGGTTTTAATAGAAGAACAAAATTTTCTTAAGTTTGCTGGGAAAATTTTGAATGATTTTTTATTCTGAAAAATTAATTTTAAGAGAATATTCAAAAATATTTTTAAAAATTTTTGAATAATTAATCACAATTGAACAGTTATTAATTTGGAAAATAATCGAGTAAGTTTAAAATATATTTAGAAGTTTAAAAAAAAATTCCAAATTAATTTAAAACGTGAAAATATTTAAAAACATTTAAAACACATTGTAGATTTTTGAAGATGTTCAACAAAAAATGTATGAGCTTTTTAAGCATTTTGAAAGGTTTTAAATAAATAAAATATTTGTATCAAAATTCCTAGAAAAAAAAACAATAATTTTTTGTTGAAAAATTAATTTTAAGAGAATATTCTAAAAGATTTTTAAAAAGTTTTAAATAATAAATGACAATTGAACAATTATTATTTGGAAAATAATTGAGTAAGTTTAAAATAAATATAGAAGTTTACAAAAAAATCCAAATTAATTTAAAACGGGAAAAGATTTCAAAACATTTAAAACACTATGTAGATTTTTAACATTTATAAGCTTTTCAAGCATTTTGAAAGGTTTTAAATAAATAAAATATTTGTATCAAAATTCCTAGAAAAACGAAAAATAATTGTTTTGTTGAAAAATTAATTTTAAGAGAATATTCAAAAAGATTTTAAAAAAATTTTTGATAATAAATGACAATTCAACAATTATTAGTTGGAAAATAATTGAGTAAGTACAAAATATATTTATAAGTTTTGAAAATATTCGAAATTAATTTAAAACGTGAAAAGATTTCAGAAAAAAAACAAACTAAATTTAGATTTTTGAAGATTATGAAATAAAATTTTGAAGCTTTTTAAGGACCTTTCAAGGTTTTAAGAGAATAACAAAAATTCTTAAGTTTGCTAAGAAAATTTTGAAGGATTTTTTATTTTGAAAAATTAATTTTGAGAGAATATTCAAAAAGATTTAAGAAATTTTTTAATAATAAATGACAATTGAACAATTATTAATTTGGAAAATAATCCAGTAAGTTTAAAAAATATTTAGAAATTTTGAAAATATTCCAAATTAATTAAAAACGTAAAAAGATTTCAAAACATTTAAAACACAATGGAGATTTTTGAAGATGTTCAACACAAAATTTATGAGCTTTTTAAGCATTTTGAAAGGTTTTGAATAAATAAAATATTTGTATCAAAATTCGAAGAAAAACGAACAATAATTTTTTTTTTCCGAAAAATTAATTTAAAAAGAATATTTAATAAGATTTCCAAAATTTTCAAAAAAGAATCTGAATGATTTTAAGGAAATTTTTTTACTTTTGCAGGATTAAAAAAAAATTGTTGGAAAAATTCGAGTTGCAAGATAATAAAATTATTATTAGATTCCTGGACAATTTGAAAATGATTTTTTTCTAACAAAATTTTAAGAGAATATTTAAAAAGATTTCAAAACAAATTTTAATGTATAAATTAATTTTTCTAGTTTAAAATTGTTTAAAATTATATAATTTTGAAAATTTATAAATTTTTTGATTCATTCTTCAATTCATAGCATTGAAAATGATAGCAACGATTTCTATTTTTTTTTAAAATATTTTAACTGTAAAATGTATAAAGGCTTTTAATTGAAAAAACTTTCAGTTGAGAAGTTTTTTGAAAATTCGTCTTTTTTGGCTGCTGACTCAGAAATCTTTTTTCAATCCGTCTTTTTTTTTTAAATTTAATGGGTAGAAAATTAGTTTTTTTTTTTTAAATTAATTTTTTAAACTAAAAATGTAACTATTCCATTCTGGACTCAACAATTTTTTCAAAAATTTGTCTTTTTGATAGAAAACTCGTTTTTTTGATCAAAATTAATTTTTTTAACTAAAAATGTAACTATTCCATTCTGGACTCAACAATTTTTTTTAAATTTGTCTTTTTGATAGAAATTTCGTTATTTTCTGTTAAAAATTAATTTTTTAAACAAAGAAAGTATCAATTAATTAATTAATTCAATTAATTGAATTAAATTAAATTAATTTATAAATGAATTTTTCTAGCCTGAAATTGTTTAAAATTATAAAATTTTGAAAATTCAGCAATTTTTTGATTCATTCTTCAATTCATATAATTAAAAATGATAGTGAGGATTTCTATTTTTTTTTTTTAATATTTTAACTGTACAATGTATAAAAGTTAAAAATTGAAATTTTGCAGTTTAACGGCTTTTAATTTAAAAAAACTTTCATTTATGAAGTTTTAAAAGCTTTCATATTAAACGCGAAAATTTCTGGGCATTTGAATTAACATTTTTTTAAACTTTAATTTGAAAAGTTTGAAATTCAAAAGTATTTCACTTTCAGTGTTTTAATTTGCGGTTCAGTTTTTATAATTTCAAATGAAAAATATTTCATTTTCAAGAGTTCGAATCTTTTAATTTGAATTGTTTAATTTTGATTTGTAGTCAAAAAATTGTTTTTCGACCTAGGACGACAAATATTGAGAATATTGCAATGAATACTTGTGATTTTAATGATTTCAATTAGCTTATAGTGATTTAAATTAATTTTCATTTGATTTGAATAATTTTTGTGATCTCTTATATGACTTCTGTTATTTCAAGTGATTTAACATGACTTTCGGTGATTTCTAGCGATTTCAATGACTTTTTGTGACTTCTGGCGACTCAAAATATTTCCATGCCTTTTTCTAATAAATTCAACTGTTTTGAAAGTATTTGCGATATAAGGATTTTGAGTGACTACTTGTGACTTAAATGATTTTAGGTGACTTCGAGCGATTTATATTGATTTCAAATCGATTTCAATAATTTTTTAGATTTCTCATATGACTTCTGTTATTTCAAGAGATTTAACGTGACTTAGAGTGATTTATAGTGATTTCCTCTGATTTCAATGACCGTCTTTGAAAGATTTTAGGTCAAAGAGTCTAAGTAATAGGGATTTTGAGTGACTACTTGTGACATTATTGATTTTATGTGACTTATAGTGATTTATACCGATTTCAAATTGGCTCATATATTTTTTTTTAATTTCTTATATGACTCTGGTTACTTTAAGTGATTTCTGGTCTTTTAAAGCGATTTCCGGTGATTTATAGTGATTTCAATGACTCCTGGTGACTGAAACGATTTCAATGATTACCTGCAGTGAGTTCAGCCGGCCTTAAGGGACTTTTATTGAAATTATTTGAGTTATAGAGATTTCGAGTGACTACTTGTGACTTTAATGATTTTAAGTAACTTATAGTGATTTAAATTCATTTCGATTCGATTTGAATAATTTTTGTGATTTCTTATATGACTTCTGTTATTTAAAGTGATTTAACATGACTATCGGTGATTTCTAGAGATTTCAATGACTTTTTGTGACTTCTAGTGACTGGAATTATTTTGAGTAAATTCAACCGGTTTTGAGAGACTTCTAATGAAAGAATTTGAGTTATAGGAATTTAGTGTGACTACTTGTGACTTTATTGATTTTAAGTGACTTCTAGCGATTTATATTGATTTTTATCGATTTAAATCATTTCTGTGATTTCTCATGACTTCTGTTACTTCAAGCGATTTCTGGTAATTTAAAGTGACTTCCGGTGATTTATAGTGATTTCAATTACTTTTAGTGACTTTTGGTGACTGAAACGATTTCAATGAATATTTTTAGTTGCATTTTTTACCAATTAGCTGAATTTTCAACCAAAAAGATTATCTTTCTACCCAAATTGAAGGATTTACAAAAAAACATAAATTATTTACAAAATAGTCCTATTTTCAGCTTATAAAGGATGCATTTTTGAGAAAAAGTGGAAAAGTTAAATTCACCGATAAAAAAATTAATTTTTAACACCAAAAAATACGAATTTGCACAGAAAAGTTCAATTTTCAAAAAAATAATTTAATTTTTTTTAAAACAGTTCATTTTTCTTACAAAATAGTTTAATTTTTAAACAAAAATATGAATTTTGAACAAAAAAGTTTGTTTTCAACCAAATAGTTTAATTTTCTACCAAATTGTTGAATTTTCAAGCCAAAAAAAAAAAGAATTTGATACAAAACAGTTGAATTTTAAACCGGAAATATAAAATTTCAACAACAAAATTAATTTACTACCAAATAGTTGAATTCTCAACTAAAATAATGAGTCTTTAAAAACAAAAATTCTGCCCGCAGATGCAGTTAAATTTTAAACAAAAATGGATGACTTTTCAATCAAGAAGATTCAGTTTCTACCAGAAAAGATGAATTTTCTGACAAGCAGTTTTATTTTTAAGAAAATAATGAATTTTCAAGTAGAAAATATCAATTTTCAATTAAAAGTATCAATTTTTAACCAAAAATGGAAGAGTGACATTTTCAGTTACAAAAATTAATTGTCAGTAAAAAAAACGAATTTTCAAACAAAATAATTACATTTTCAACCAAAGAGATGATTTTTGAAACAAAATGAATCTTAAAAAATGGATTTTCAATAAAACGGTTCAACAGTCAATGAAGTAGTTGAATTTTTAACCAAAAAGGATACATTTTCAACCAATAAGAATCATTTTTGACGAAAAAAAAGAATTCTCAACAAAATACATAAATTTTCAACTAGAAAAGTTTGATTCTCAATTTAAAATATTAATTTTTAACAACAACAAAATTCACATTTTCAAAAAAGAAAACTAATTTAAAAAAATAAAAACTTTGAGAAAAACAGTTAAAATTTCAACCAAACAGATGAATGTTCTTAGGAGCATTTAGTTAAAAATTTAACTATTAAATTTTTCTTTGACTAGTCCCGTTTTTTGGTTGAAAATTCAACTATTTGGTTAAAAGTTAAACTCCTCTGTTAAAAATTCATTTTATTGGTTGAATATTTCACTAATTTGTTGAAAATCCGCCTTTTTTTGCTTGAACATTAATTTTTTTAACTTAAAATTTAACAATTCCATTCTTGGTTAGAAACAGAACGTTTTCAGTTCAAAATTCAACTATTTGGATGAAAATTAAATTTTTGTTAAAAATTAATATTTTTGGTTTAAAAATTCAACAGTTCGGTTAACATTTTTTTCTCATTTAAATAAAAAAATCCTTTTGGTCTGAAAATTCATCTGTTTTGTTTGAGGATTCAATTATTTTGTTGAAAATTCGTCTTTTTTGGTTGATTAAAATTTTTTTATTTAAAATTAAAATCTGTTCTGTTGATATATCAACTATAACATTTTTTGTTGAGAATTAATCTTTTTTGGTTGAATTTGACTGCGTTTTATTTAAAAATAAAATTTTTTCTTTGGTTGAAATATCAACAATTATATTTTTTGTTGAGAAGTAATCTTTTTTTTTTTTTGAAAATTCAACTAATTGGTTGAATGATGAACTTCTTTGTTTTACATTAAAAATTCAACTATTTGTTTAAAAATGCAACTGTTTTTGGTTAAAGTTTAATATTTTCTGTTTAAAAATTGGACCAATTTGTTGGAAATTCATCTTTGTAAGTTGAAAATTCAACTTGTCGGCTACAAATTTAACTATTTATTGAAAATGAACTTTTTTGTTAAAAATTCATATTTTTGGGTTAAAAATTCAACTGTGTTGTAAAAGATTCGTCTTTTTAGGATTTCGCAGACCCACGCAGAAACCTTTATAGTTTCGGTCAGGTGTCCATCCGTCCGTCCGTCGTACTATTTCTAAAGAGGGGAAATAAATGGAAATCATGGAAGGGGAAGTAAGGGGAAATAAGGGGAGGTGAGCTAGGGGAAATAACGGGAAATTACAGGTGGGAAATTAGGGGAAGTGAGAGGAAATGTAGGGAGGGGAAGTAGGGGAAGTGGGGGAAAATGATATGAGGGGATGTATAAGAAGATAGGAGAGGGAAAGTAGCGAAAATTAGGAAAAATGAAGAAAGGGGAAGTAGGGCCAGACAGGAGATGTTGAGTAGCGGAAATTAGGGGAAATCCCAGGAGGGGAAGTAGCAGAAGTAAAGGGAAATCGGGGCGTGGAAGTAAGGAAATTGAGAGGAAATAAGGGGTGGAAAAGAAAGGGGAGGGACATTGGGGGAAATGGGGTATGTAAATTAGGTTAAGGAAAATTAGGGGAAAGGAAGTATGGGAAATGAGGGGAAAAGGGTGAGTAGGTAATGTTGGTGAATGGGGAGAAATTGGAGGAGTTGGTGTAGTGGACGTAGATGAAGTAGAGGAGGGGGGGGGGTAAATTTTGGAACTGGAATAGGGGTATTGAGGGTAAATGTCAGGGATAATAAGGAGAGAGACAGTAGAGGCATTGAAGGAAAATGATATGGGGGAAAGGAGGGGCAGAAAGGATAGATCAATTAGGGGAAACCAGGGGAAGTGAAAGAAGGAGGAGTTGAGGAAGTGAAGGAAGATAAGGGGCGTGGAAGTTAGGGAAGTCAGGGAAAAAGTCGGGTTGAAGGAGTAGGGTAGGGGAGGAGAATTGGGAGGTCAAGTGGATGAATTAAGGGAAATGAGGGAAAGAGAAGAAGGGAAAATGAGGGTTAATGAGGGTGAATAAGGGGTGAGGAAGTAGGGAAAGTGAGGAGAGGGTAAGTAGGGGATATAGAGGAAGCAGGGGAAGTTAGGGTACATGTCAGGGCGGAAAAGAGGGGTATTCAGGGGAAATAGGGGAAAGAGTGGCTACGAGGAGTGAGAAGTAATAAGTGGAAATAATGAGAGGAAAGCAGTGGAAGTGATAGAAAATAGGGGGTGTGTAAGTAGGGGAAGTGAGGGGAGAAGAAGGAAGGGGAGGGACATTGGGGAAAAAAGAGATAAAAAGTCAGTAGCAGAAAGGAGAGGTTAAGTAGGTAATGTTAGTGGATGGGGTGAAATTAGAGCAGGGGGAATAGGTCCACGTAGATTAAGTAGATGAAGAGGGGGGAGGGGGTAAATTTGGGGACGGTAATAGGGGTATTGAGAGTAAATATAACAGAAAATAAGGGAAGAGAAAGTAGGGGAAGAGATGCAAAATGATATAAGGGGAAGGAGGGGAAGAAAGGATAGATAAATTAGGGGAAACTAGCGGAAGTGAAAGAAGGAGGAGTTGGGGAAGTGAAGGAAAATAAAGTGGATTAAGTAAGTGAAATGAGGGAAAAATAAGGGAAAATGAGGGTGAATAAAGGGTGAGAAAGTAGGGGAAGTGAGGAGAGGGTAAGTGGGGGATATAGAGGAAGCAGGGCAAGTTAGGGTAAATGTAAGGGCGGGAAATAGGGGTATTGAGGGAAAATAGGGGAAAGAACGTCTACGAGGAGCGAGAGGTAATAACTGGAAATAATGAGAGGAAAGTAGAGGTAGGGATAGAAAATAGGGGGCGTGTGAGTAGAAAATGTGAGAGGAGGAGAAGGAAGGGAAGGGACAATGAGGGAATTGTGAATGTAAGTTAGGTTAAGGGAAATTAGGGAAAGGGAAGTATGGGACATGAGGGTAAATAAGGGGCGAAAAAGTAGGAAAAATTAGGGGAAAGAGGGGGATAAAATGTAAGGGGAAGTAAGGAGAGGGTGAGTAGGTAATGTTGGTGAATGGGGTGAAATTAGAGGAGGGTTAGTAGGGGACGTAGATGAAGTAGATGAGGGAGGGGGGTAAATTTGGGAACAGTAATATGGGTATTGAGGGTAAATTCGAGAGAAAACAAAGGGAGGGGAAGTAGCGGAAGGGAGGGGAAATGATGTAAGGGAAAGGAGGGGAAGCAAGGATAGATAAATTAGAGGAAATTATGGGAAGTGAAAGAAGGGGGAGTTGGGTAAGTGAAGGGAAATAAGGAGCCTGAAAGAAAGGAAAGTGATAGAAAAAGTTGATGTGGAGAGGGAAGGGGAGGGGGAATTGGGGGAGGTAAAGTAGGTGAAGTAAGGGAAATGAGGGGCAGAGAAGAAGGGAAATGTAGGTTAATAAGGATGATTAAGGGATGAGGTAGTAGGGGAAGAAGGAAGAGGGTAAGTGAGGGATATTGAGGAAGCAGGGGAAGTTAGGGTAAATGTGGGGGCGGGAAATAGGGGTATTGAGGGGAAATAGGGGGAATGGTGGTTAGAAGAAATGAGAAGCGATAAGGGGAAATGAGGGGAGGGAAGGAGTGGAAGTGGAAGTGATAGAAAATAGGGGGCGTGTAAGCAGTAAAATTGAGGGGCGTAGAAGGAAGGGAAGGGAGAATAGAGGGAGGTTGATTGGTGAAGTAAGAAAAATTAGGGTAAATGAGGGGTGATGAAGTAGGAGAAGTAAGGGGAAATAAGGGAAGGGAAAGTAGGAGAAATGAGGGATTGGGAAGATAATAGAATTAAGAAGAGGGTAAGTAGGGGATGTAGGGGAAATGAGGTGGAATTAGTGGAGGGGAAGTAGAAGAAATAGAGGAAGTAGAGGAAGTAGGAAAAGTGAGGGGTAAGTCTGGCACAGGGAATAGGGGTAGTGAAGGGAATCGGGGGTATAGGAGCTAGGGGAAGTTAGACGTAATGAGGGGAGGGGAATTATAGGAAGTGAGGAGAAAGTGGGAAGGCGAAGCAGGGGAAGTGAGCGTAAGTGAAGGGAGGGTGACTAGAGGAATGTAGGGGAAGAAGGGGAAGGTTTCAACTTTCTTTTTGTTTGAAAATTCATCTCCTTTGGCTGAATTTAACACTTTAAGATTTAAAACTAAAATCTTTTTTTTGCTTGAAATATCAACTATTATATTTTTCGTTGTGAATTAAATATTTTTTGAGTGAACGAAGTAGGAAAGGATTGACTGAGAGTACTGAGTATTTTCTTTGAATTGAAATTTTTCTACCAGAGTACACAATTGAAGATTGTTATTCGGTCTGTATGAGAAACGCGACTAGAGCTGTATGTGATACGAGTTTCACTCGTAATTCGATTTCTATTCTGGAACACAATTGGGCATCAGAGCTGTCCCGTATCGCGTGGCAATTTCGAAATTCAATCCACTGTCGTGTCAGCGATTACGTTATGAAGTCGCCTCCCTTATTAAATTCAAGAGCTAGATAACTACCACCTTAAGTGAATTATCAAAGCTCAAATCAAAATCCAGGAAGCTCATAATTAATCCCAATCAACATTTAACTCTTCTCAATATTCGATTATTAATCCTAACTAAAATGATTCCAATTTATGAATTAAAACCAAGTGTCTCATCGTACCGAAATTCGGGATGACAAGTCAAATATTTTTCCATTTCCTACATTTTTTGGGACGTCAATAAACTGAGTTTTAGAGGGGTGGAGGAGCGAGAGACGGTTGCGACTCTCGCTTCGAAAGGGCCGTAGTGCGCAATTACTCATTCGAGTATATTGCGCAATATTACGCAGTCCAATTGGAAACGGTTCAGGCAGTCCTGACTGTTTAAGTTTCGAAGGTAAGTATTTAATAACAAGCCCAGTGCGAGGAAACTACCGAAACTGTTATTATATGGGACTTGGAGTGTAACATTTGTGTAAAACGAGCATGGCTCTCTTGTTTTCGCAACGTAGTTTCGAGCAGCAAAGTAGGTCTTTATTGGTGGTGGGGTACTTTACCGACCTAGGCCGGTAAAGTGAACTTTATTGTCCGCGAGAAATGCGCACGCATGCGCGTTTGTTACTTTGTCCCACGCGCAATATTCTGCGCAGTACTTTTTCCTTTAAACTAACCTCAAACCTGAGGCGTAATATCATGAGAAAACTTGAAAATTATATTCTCATTACAGAAAGTATCGAGTGTACCGATCCAGCAAAGTCTTTTTACGGTCTCGCGTGTTTGCAAAAAGTCACGCTCGGCCGTAAAAAGACTATTTTGCTGGCTTGGTAAACAATATACTATTAGCACATTTCCTGATAAATTTTGAAGAATTCTTCTTTATTTCTCTCTGTTTTAAAGAAACATACTTTTTTTCTCGTTTTTTGTCTTAAATTCGAACTAAATTAATAGAACCCAATCAAAAAATGCAACTATTTTTAGTTGAAAAGTCCACTATTATATTTTTCGTTCGGAAATCATCTCGTTTGGTTCAAAACTCTAGTATTTGGTTTAAAATTCTATTATTTTTTCGTAAATGCAACTATTTTTATAGAAAGTCATTTCTTTTGTTCAAAACTTCAGCTACATGGTTAAAAGTTAAACTACTTTGTTAAATTTTTTTTTTTTTGGGTTTTAGATTCATTTCCTTGATTGAAAAATTAACTATTCCATTTTTGGAAAATTAATAATCTGTTTTAAAAAAATCACCTTTTGAATTGAACTCTTTTGCTGATTTTTTCTTTAATTCAGCATTTTGGTTGAAAATTCGTCACTTTTGTTGAAAATGTAACTATTTTGTTGAAAATTCGTGTACTTGGTTGAGAATTAACTTTTTTAACCAACAAAGCAAATATTTTATTGTAGGTTGAAAATTAAGATTTTTTATTAAAAATTCATTTTCACTATTTCTAAATTTACGTATTTTGTTAAAAATTCGCCTTTCTTGGTCAAAAAAATTCTTCTTGGTAGAAAATTCATCCTTTTTGATTAAAAATGCAGGTTATTTGGTCTAAATTATTCTAGTTCGGTTGAGGATTGAAGAATTTTCGTAAAAAATTAAACTATTTGGTTGAAAATTAACTTTTTTGTGAAAAATTAAACTGTTTTAATGAAAATTTAACTTTTTGGTAGAAATTTTTTTTTTTTTTTGTTCAAAAAATCATATTTTTGGGTAGAAAATTCAATCATTTTGTAAATAATTCGTCTTTTTTGCTTCAAAATTCAACAATTTTTCTGAAAATTAAAGCATTTTGTTGAAAACCTGTGCTTTTTGGAAGAAAATTAATCTTCTTTCTGGAAAATTGATGATTTTGGTTGAAAACTATTTGTTTCAAAATCGATCTTTTTCAGTTGAAAATTAAACTTGGTGGAAAGTTGAACTGGTTTGTTAAAAATTCATATTTTTCAAGGAATCTGTATTATCATAAGAAAATAACAGAAATTTTAACGTCTTTTCAGACTAGATGGAAATATAAATAAAAAATTATTTTTAAATAATTTTTTTCTGAAAAAAGATCTTCTCTTTTCGCTCCGCTGGGAATCGAACCACAGAACTTCCGATTGCCGGCCGGGTGCTTACCCATTAAGCTTCTAGAGAGATCGAAGGAAGAAACTTTTTTCAGAAAATACACGCATTATTTTGTGAGGTGGTATATATCTAATTTTTCAAAGAATCTGTATTATCATCAGAGAATAACAGAAATTTTTAACATCTTTTCAGAATAGATGAAAATATACATTAAAAATTATTTTTAAATAATAGAAACTTTTTTCAGAAAATACACAAATTATTTTGCAAGGTGGTACTTATCTAATTTTTCAAGGAATCTGTATTACCATCAGAGAATAACAGAAATTTTCAACGTCTTTTCAGACTAGATGAAAATATTTAAAAAAAATGAAAAATTTAAAAATTAGATATGTACCACCTTGCAAAATAATGCGTGTATTATCTGAAAAAAGTTTCTTCTCTCGATCTCTCTAGTAGCTTAATGGGAAAGCACCCGACCGGCAATCGGAAGTTCTGTGGTTCGATTCCCAGCGGAACGAAAGGAGAAGATCTTTTTTCAGAAAAAAATTATTTGAAAATTCATATTTTTCAAATTCCTTAATTTTGCATTGATTTGCATTAATTTCCAACTAACAATGTAACTTTTCCATTTTTGGTTAAAAATTGATATTTTTTATTGACAATAAATTTTTTCTATATGAAAATTGATGCATTTTATTAAAAATTTGTCTTTTTTTTAATCGCAAATTAATGTTTTTGGTTGAAAATTCATCCTTTTTAAATAAAAATGCAACTCTTAGGGTTTAATTTAATCTGGCTTGCTTGAGGATGCAACGATTTTGTAGAAAATCAAACTATTTGGTTGAAAATCAATTTTTTTTTTTAAATTGAGCTGTTATTATGAGAATTTGACTTTTTGGTATAAAATGAACTTTTTTGTTAAAAATCCAGCTATTTTGATGTAAATTCAATTTTTTGTTCGAAAATTATCTTTTTTATTTAAAAAACATATTTTTGGTTAAAAATCGAACCGTTTGTAGATAATTCGTCCCTTTGACTTCAAAATTCAACAATTTTCATAAAAATTACCTAGTTTATGGAGAGTTTTATGGTAGTTGAATTTTCATGTTAAAATATGAATTTTCAACAACAACAAAATAAATCTTTACCCAAGTAGTTTATCTGTAAAACTTATAGTTGATTTTTTTAACCAAAAGAAATAAAAATAAATAAAACATTTGATATTCCATATTTGAACAAAAAAATATTTTAATAAATAAAAAAAAAATCTTTAACAAAATAGGTGAATCCTCAAACAAAAAAGAGTGATTTTCAACAAAACAGTTGCATTTTTAACTAAAAAGGATGAATTTTCTACCAAGAAGATTATTTTCTTAAAGAAAATATGAATTTTCAACCAAATATATAAATTCTAAACCAGAAAAGATTAATTTTCAATATTAAATATTAATTTTCAACCAAAAATGAAAAAGTAACATTTTCAGTAAAGAAAATTAATTCTCAAGAAAAAAAACAAACAAATTTGTAGCAAAATAGTTCAATATTCAACCAAAGATATCAATTTTTACAAAGAGGATGAATCTTTAAAAAAAAAAAAGATTTTTCAAGAAAAGTCTTCAACATTCAACAAATGAGTTGAATTTTCAACTAAAAAGTAGATTTTTTAACCAAAAAGATTAATTTTCTACCGAAAAATGAATTGTCAACAAAATACATGCATTTTCAACAAAGTACTTGAATTTTCAACCAAAAATGGAATAGTTACATTTTCAATTAAGAAAATTAATTCTCAATAAAAAAACGAATTTTCAGAAAAATAATAAAATTGTCAGCCAAATTTATGAATTTTGAACAAAAATGATGAATCTTAAAAAAAATAATAAAATATTCAACCAAAAAGTTGAATTTTCAACTAAAAAGTTGATTTTTTTAACCAAGAAGATTAGTTTCCTACCAAAAATTAAATTATGAACAAAATACATGAATTTTCAACCAAATAATTGAATTTGAACTAAAAAGATCAATTTTCAACCAAAAATGGAATAGTTACATTTTCAGGGAAGAAAATTAATTTTCAATCAATAAAAAATCGACGAATTTTTGGCAAAATAATTAAATTTTCAGCCAAATTGATGAATTTTGAACTGAAATGATGAATCCTAAAAAAATGAATTTTCAAAGAAAACAGTTCAACATTTAACCGAAAAGTTTAATTTTCAACTGAAAAATGTTGTTTTTTTTTAACCAAGAAGGGTAATTTTTTACCAACAAAAAATCAATAATCAACAGAATACAAGAATCTTCAACTAATTATTTGAATTTTCAACTAAAAATGGAATATTTATATTTTCAGTGAAGAAAATTAATTAATTAATTGTCAATAAAATAACGAATTTTTAGCAAAATAGTTAAATTATTATCAACGAAATACATGAATTTTCAACCATTTACTTGAATTTTCAACTAAATAGTTAAATTTTTAACTAAAAATTATATTTTTTCAACCAAAAATGGAATAGTTTAATTTTCACTTTAAAAAATTACCTTTTCAGCAAAAATGAAACAAACTGTCAAAAAAATAGTTTTGTCAATCAAAGGTACGTATTTTTAACCAAAAAAATGAATTTGTAACAAAGTAGTTCACCTTTCAACCAAGTAGTTAAATTTTTGACCATACGAGATAAATTCGAAACAAAAAATATAATGGTAGACTTTTCAACAACAAAAAATTAACTTTTAACCAAGAATAGATAAATTTTCTTATTTAATTTTCTTGCATCAATTTTCTCAAACGAAAAAAAGGTTCTAAATAATTTAATAAAAAGTATTCTCATACTATTATCCAATATTTTTAACTTATTATTTATTATTGTATTGACGGTCATATAAAATTATATTTATATTATTTATATTTATATTTTGTATTTGAAAAGAGGAAGGGTGTCAGCTTCAGTCTCACATAACATTTTAGTGGGGGGGCGCCCCCCACCGAAATGTCACAAATTGTGAGAAGAGGCAAGGATGAGTAATTTTTAAAATAATGATTTCATTTCATTAAATTTATTTTAATTAAATTCATTTTCATTGAATTAACTTTACCTTAATTTAATTCTCAGGTAAGTCTAGAATGAGGACCTGGACTGCATTTTAATTGTTAAAGTACGCCACGTGAGCCAAAGTATCCCAATTCTGGAGACGTACCAACTTAAACGGGATTAAATCGGTGATAGGTTCGAGGGTAGCTTTCCAACCTCAGGTACGACATCATTTACCTCCAAATGAGAATAATCTCGTCAAGATTAACATCAGGACCGAATTTAACGAGAAAATCCTTCATTCCTTCCACTTGAATTCCTCCATTAGATCTCAATAGACTTTCAAGATAGCTCAGTTAAATTAGATTTAAGTAGACACAGAATTTCCGAAGTGACGAAAAAAAATTCTAATTGTGTGAACTAGCATCGGAAAATGAAAATAAAAGCACCAATGCCCCGTGACCTTTGACCTTTGACCCGTGACCTTTGACCTTTGCCTTTTAACCTTTGACCTCTTGTCTATAAATATTGACTTGTGGTCTTTTATCTACGAGCCTTGACCCTTCATGCTTGATATATAATTTCTGACCCCTGACCTTTCTTCCTTGACCTCTTATCTATAACTTCTGACCCTCCACTTGAACTTATGATATCTGACTTATGACATTTTATCTTTTACCCTTGATCTTCCGCTTTTGTATATCAGCTTTATGTGTATAAATAAAAATGAAAAAATTCAAATAAAACTTGTTATTCTGGTGTTTTTGAAGTCACTGATTACAAATCTGAAGTTGGTTTTCAGAAATTATACTAAACTACATTTTTCACAGCCAAATTGAAATCCATTTTGAATCCGCCATTTTGAATTTTGCAAATCTGGCTCTGGATTCGTAGTCAGCGACCCCAAAACCCCCCGAGTGACCAGTTTTATGAAAATCCACCAATTCTTTCAACATTTGTCCACCATGTTGAATCTGTTATTTTGAATTCTTGAAATCTGACTTCAGATTCGTTATCAGAGACTCCGAAATGCCCCAGATGCCAAGTTTCATGAAAATCCATCAATTTTTTGAGAACTATTACGCCATATTGGATATGCCATTTTGAATTTGTAAAATTGGACTTTAGATTCGATATCAGAGGCCCCAAAAACCCCCAGATGGCAAGTTTCATGAAAATCAATTATTTTTCGAAAGCTCGTCCGCCATTTTGAATTTTTGAAAACTGACTTCAGATTCTTGATCAGAGACTCAAAAAAAACCCCAGATGCAAGTTTAATAAAAATCCATTGATTTTTTGAAAACTCGTCCGCCATATTGGATCCGCCATTTTTAATTTTTTTAATCTGACTTCAGATTCGTTATCAGATGCTCCAAAAACCCCCAGATGCCAAGTTTCATGAAAATACATTATTTTTTGAAAACTGGTCCGCCATATTGGATCCGTTATTTTTAATTTTCAGAAATTTACTTCATATTCGTGATCAGAGACCCAAAAACCCGCCAGATACCAAGTTTCATCGAAATCTATTAATTTTTTGAAAACTTGTTCGCCATACTAAATCCACCATTTTGAATTTTTGAAATCTGACTTCAGATTCGTTATCAGAGACTCCAAAAACCCCCAGATGCCAAGTTTCATGAAAATCCATTATTTGTTGACAACTCGTCCGCTATATTGGATCCGCCATTTTGAATTTTTTAAAACCGACTTCAGATTCGTTATCAGAGGCCCCCAAAACCCCTAGATGCCAAGTTTAATAAAAATCTATCCATTTTTTGAAAACTCGTCCTCCATATTGGATCCGATATCGGAGAATGGAAATAAAAGGACCAATGACCCGTGACCTTTGACCTCTGACGTATGTCTTTCAACCTTTGACCTCTTATCTATAAATCTTGGTCTTTTATCTACGACCCTTGACCCTTCATGTTTGATATATAATTTCTGACCCCTGACATTTCTTCCTTGACCTCTTATCTATAACTTCTGACCCTCCACTTGAACTTATGATATCTGACTTATGACATTTTATCTTTTACCTCTGACCTTCCACTTTTGTATATCAGCTTTAAATGTATAAATAAAAATGAAAAAGGGAAAGGGAAACTTATACCTCAGAATTATAACCTTTACCCTTTGACCTCTGATCCTAATGTCTTGACCCCTCACTCTTGCAATATAATTGTTGACCTCTGAACTTTCATCTTTGACCTCGTTTCTTTATCCCTTACATGCACGGTGGGATATTTAATATCCCACCTAGATTACACAGCCACATAAAAAAAATCTTTTTCCGGGTCTGGAGGTCAGACCATGTTCACTATATGTTTTTACGGTCGCTGAATCCGAATCGGAGGTCCAAAAAACCCCAGCACGTCAGGGTTCTGATATAACCTCAAAAACCCTAATAAAAATCTTTTTCCCGGTCTGGAGGTCAGACGATGTTCACTATATGTTTTTGGGGTCGCTGAATCCGAGTCCGAGGTCCGAAAAAACCCAGCACGTCAGGGTTCTGAGATAACCTCAAAAAACCTAATAAAAAATCTTTTTCCGGTTCTGGAGGTCAGATCATGTTCACCATATGTTTTTGGGGTCACTGAATCCAAATCCGACGTCCAAAAAGTCCCAGCACGTCAGGATTCTGACATAACCTCAATAACTCTAATAAAATTTGTTTTCGAGTTCGGGGGTCAGGCCATGTTTATTATATGTTTTTGTGGTCGCTGAATCCAAATCCTAGGTCCAAAAAGTTCCAGCAAGTCAGAGTTTTGACATAACCTCAAAAAACCTCATAAAACTTTTTTTCCGAGTACAGGGGTCAGAGCATGTTTACTATATGTGTTTGGGGTCGCTGAATCCGAATTCTTAGTGTAAAAAACTCCAGCACATCAGAGACGTGAAAAAGAGAAGAGCTTTTCAGCGACCCCAAAAACATACAATAAACATGGTCTGACCCCCGGACTCGAAAAAAAAAATTTTATGAGGTTTTTGAGGTTACCTCAGGACCCTGACGTGCTGGCGTTTTGTGGACCTCGGATTTGGATTCAGCGACCCCAAAAACATATTGAAAACATGGTCTGAAATCCAGCCCCGGAAGCAGATTTTTTATGAGGTTTTTTGAGGTTATGTCAGAACCCTGACGTGCCGGGGTTGTTGGACATCATCGGATTCAGCGACCCCAAAAACATATAGTAAGCATGGTCTGACTTCCAGACCAGGAAAAAGATTTTTTTGTGTGGCTGTGTTATCATCATATTCATAATATTTCAAGTTTTTTTTTCTCGATTTTGGTGATTCTTTTTGTGAATCTACTATAAGAACATGTTAGAGAATTGAAAATTACACACCGTTATCTGAAATTTCTGGTGAATTTGTTAAGATTAATAAACAAATACCAAAAAAAGACACTTTTTGCAAGAAAAATTCATTATTTCCAAAAGTTTTTGTTGTATTTACATAAAACTTGGTATATTTAAGTTTTGAGGGTCGCTGTTTTCAAATCTGTTATCAGATTGATAGAATTCAATATGGCGGATCCAATATGGTGGATCAAATTTGTGAATATAAATCTTATTGTAACTGTAGATTTAGTATTGTAGTATAATTAGTATATAGAGTTTTTTTGGGGCTGCTGATTAGTAATGTGCTATCAGACTTCTGAAATTCAAAATGGCTGATCCAATATGGCATACGAGTTTTCAAACAATTGATGGATTTTCATGAAACTTGGCATCTGGGGGTTTTTTGGGTATCTGATAAAGAATCTGAAGTCAGATTTTAAAACTTCAAAATGGCGGACAAGTTTTTAAAAAATTATGGATTTTCATGAAACTTGGCATTTGGAGGTTTTTGGGGTCTCTGATAACTAATCTGAAGACATATTTCAAAAATTCAAACTGGCGGATCCAATATGGCGTAAGAGTTTTGAAAAAAATTTTGGATTTCCATGAAACTTGGCATCTGGGGTTTTTTGGACTCTTTGATAACGAATCTGACGTCAGATTTGCAAAATTCAAAATGGCGGATTCAATATGGTGGACGAGTTTTCAAAAAATTAATGGATTTTCATCAAACTTGGCATCTGGCGGTTTTTGTACTCTTTGATCACGAATCTGGAATCAGTTTTTGACAAATCAAAATGGCAGATTCAATATGGCAGACGATTTTTCGAAAAATCAATGGATTTTCATGAAACTTGGCGTCTCAGGGGTTTTGGAGCCTCTGATAACGAATCTGAAGTCAAATTTCAAAATTTCGAAATTGCGGATTCAATATGGCGGACGAGTTTTCAAAAAATAAATGGATTTTCATTAAACTTGGCATCTGGAGGTTTTTGGGGTATTTGATCACGAATATTAAGTCAGCTTTTAAAAATTCAAAATGGCGGACGAGTTTTCGAAAAATAATGGATTTTCAATAAACTTGACATCTGGGGGATTTTGGGGTCTCTGATAACGAATCTGAAGTCACATTTCAAAAATTCAAAATTACGGATCCAATATGGCGAAAAAGTTTTCAAAAAATTAATGGATTTTCATGAAACTTGGCATCTGGGGGTTTTTGGAGGCCTCTGATAACGAATCTGAAGCCAGATTTCAAAAATTCAAAATGGCGGATTCAATATGGCAGACTAATTTTGAAAAACTTGTTGGATTCCCATAAAACTTGTTACTTGGGTGTTTTTGGAGTCACGAATTAAAAATCTGAGGTCGGTTTTCAGAAATTCATAATGGAGGATCCAATATGGCGAGTGAAACTGGTAAATCATCAAAGATGCAACTTTTATACTAAACTACATTTTTCATAGCCAAATTGAAATCGAAATTTTTCATTTTAACCTAACTTTTAAAATTAGCAACACCGAAAACTCCTAGATGCCAAGTTTCATGAAAATCCAACAATTTTTTGAAAACTCTTCCACCATATTGAATTCGCCATTTTGAATTTTGCATATCTGGCTCCGGATTCGTAGTCGGCGACCCCAAAACTACCTGAGTGACAAGTTTTATAAAAATCCAGCAATTTTTTAAACATTTGTCTACCATGTTGGATTTTTAAAATCTGACTTCAGATTCTTTATCAGAGACCCCAAAAAACCCCAGGTGCCAAGTTTCATGAATATCCATAAATTTTTTGAAAACTCTTTCGCCATATTGGATCTGCCATCTCGAATTTTCAAAATATGACTTCAGATTCGGTATCAGAGCCCCCAAAAAACCCCAGATATTAAGTTTCATAAAAATCAATTATTTTTTGAAAACTTGTCTGCCATCTTGAATTTTCAAAAGGTGACTTCAGATTCGTGATCATAGACCCGAAAAAACCCCAGATTCCAAGTTTCATGAAAATCAATTATCTTCTGAAAACTCGTCCGCCATTTTGAATTTTTAAAAACTGACGTCAGATTCGTGATCATAGACCCCAAAAACCCTCAGATGCCAAGTTTTATGAAAATCCATTATTTTTTTTAAACTCGTCCGCCATATTGGATCCGACATTCTGAATTTCTTTAAACTGACTCCAGATTCGTGATCAGAGGCCCAAAAAACCAACAGATGCCAAGGTTAATGAAAATCCATTATGTTTGAAAACTCGTCCGCCATATTGGATCCGACATTTTGAATTTTTCAAATCTGCCTTCAGATTCGTGATCAGAGACCCCAAAAACCCCCAGATGCCAAGTTTCATGAAAATCCATCAATTGTTTGAAAACTCTTGCGCCATATTGGATCCGCCATTCTTAATTTTCAAAATCTGACTTCAGATTCGTTATCAGAGGCTCCAAAAACCCCCAGATGCCAATTTTCATCAAAATCCATTAATTTTTTGAAAACTCTTCCGCCATATTGGATCCTCCATATTGGATCCACCATTCCGAATTTTTAAGATCTTACTGCAGATTCGTTATCAGAGGCCCCATAAACCCCCAGATACCAAGTTTCATGAAAATTCATTAATTTTTTGAAAACTCGGTCGCCATATTGGATCCGTCATTTTGAATTTTGCAAATCGGGCTCCGGATTCGTAATCAGCGACCCCAAAAACCCCCTAAGGTGCATATATCCGTAAAATTAGTTCGATGGAAAAATGTATGCATCAAAAGGTTTTACCTACTGACCCTGTACTTTGACTTATGATGTCTTACCTATGACCTTTTATCTTTGACCTCTGATATTTTACCTTTGTAACATTTTTTTCCAAAAAAGCAAAATGATAATTGTTTCTTTTTGGTTCAATCTGAAGTGATTTCAGGTTTGACATATTTAGTTTTTTCCAAAATGTTTGCATTTAAAAATAAATAAAGCAAAAATTTGTTTTTGAATTTCTAATTTTTATTATTTTTGTTCACTAGTGTATTATTTCGTTTATTTTTGCATCATTAAATATTTCTAAAGTGTTTTAAAAATAATTTCGCGTCCAAAAAGGCATCGCCGAAATTTAAGAGTTTTCATCATTATTATTTAGAAGTTTTTTTTTTTTTAATTCGAACAAATTATTTTTTTTTTTATCTTTTCAGATTTTTATTTATGAGACTTTAAAAAATATGTTTTAATTTATATGATTGAAAATGACCTGAAACCGGGGAGTTTTTTCATATTTTTGTATTCTTTAGTTATTTTTTTGAAAACTTTTTTAGAGTTTTATATAGTAGTTTTTTAATTATTCAGTTTTTTATTTATTAATTATTGAAAATATGTTCTTATTTAAATAATTGTAAAGAACACGAAAGCCTAAATTTTTTCTAATTTTTTAATTTTTAATATCTTAGTTATTCCTTTTATTAACTTTTTTAGTTTAAACAAAAATATAATTCAGTTTTTTTATATAGCTAATTAGTTATGTTTTTAATTTCCTCAGTTTTTCAATTATTAACCTTATGTCTTTATTTATATAATTGTGAAGAACAAGAAAACCGGGAGTTTTTAAAAATTGTTTACATTTGAATTATTTATTTGTTTTCATTATTTCTAAGGTTTTGTATACAAAACCGGTATCGGTAAAAAAATTATCAATATTGACAATTTTTCAACAGTTTTTTAGCTTATGATGGAAGATAATTTTTTATAAAAATATTAAAAAATTATGTTTTTTCATTCAAAAATGAATTATTGTAAAATTACAAACTGTTCTTTAAACCTTGAATACACTTAAAAAAGACTCGTAAATTAAATTTCTATTTATTCTCTTTCATGCGTCTTTAACGTGAAAGAAGACAAACAATTTTGTAATCTACATACTATATAAATTGCTAGTTGACACAAATTAAAATTTTTCATATTATGTCGTTTAAATTTTATACAGTGAGATTTTTTATATTTATCAAATATGTTCATTGAATAGATTTCAAATTCGTCCTGAAAAACTGGACTATCCAGGATTTTTTTTAAATCATCAGAACAGTTTTTTTTTTTTTTTTTTTTTTTTTTTTTTTTTTTTTTTTTTTTTTTAATTAGGATTGAATAGGAATCCATTTTATCATGAATAATTTTTGCAAAATAAGCAGGAAAAAGATTTTAAATTAAAAAATAAACTTCCAAAACAACCTCACTTTTCGGCTCATTAGAGACAAGAATAACATAATGAAAAAAGAGGGAGAAAAAGGGAAAAAGTCGACCAAAAAAACCAACCTCTCACTTTTTCCTTTTTCCGTCCTTTTCTTTGAATGAAAAAATTTAAAAATTTAGATTTTGGAAATTGAAATTACATTTCAAATATTTTTTATTTATCTTTTAAATCGTTTTCCCTAAATTCAAACATAGTTTATAAAAAATTAGAAACTTGGGTCTCCCCATTGAAGTTTATTCCACAACACTACTTCCTAATTCTTCTTCTTTAGGAGTCATTTTTTGACTTCTTTTCTCACTCTGTGAAACTCTCTCTCTCTCAGATCTTCCAGCTTCTTCATCCATTCCTTCCCCTGACCATTTCAATCAAAATCCTCTTTACACTCTCTTTCATCCTCTCCCCTCCTCCTTTATCACTCATACGATAAACTCTAGACACACACTCTTCTTCATGCATCCCATACCTACATACTCTTACACCCTCTCCTATTCCCAAGCTCACCACTTTATTCCATTTTCTCTTCTTTTTATCTTGTACAGGTACTCTGGGTCACCCTCTCTTCTAACCATTACATACCCTCTGTTGTTCCTTGATTTCGCAATTTTTCCCCTTCTTGCCTTGCTGTTATCTCTTCCTCTATTCCCTGCCAATCTCTACCCCTCACTTGCACACCACATTCAAAACTCATTTCGTATCTCTCTTCCTCCTATTTCAAACGTCTCTCACCACCCCTTGTCTCTTTATCCATAACCTCCAGGGCACACACTTTTGAAATTCTGCTTCCCTCTCCCCTTCTTTTCTCTTCAACATTCCAGGCTCTTTTCAGTTGCTTGATCATCAGCTTCTCTCGTCCTATTTCTTCTCTTAGCATACATATAACTGGTCCAGCTCCGACTTCTCTTATGCTCTTTCCATTCCCAAATTTTCACTCCATAGATTAACACTGACCACACTAACACATCGAACATCCACGGTCTTATCTTCCAGTCGTCCTTAAACCTTCCTTTACCTATATATATTCCTTTTATGCTCTCTATTAAACCTTCGTCTATTCCTCTCTCTTTTATGGCTGCCCATAACAACCTCCTGTTAACTGAGTCAAATGCTGCAAAATCCAGAAGCAGTGCAACCAGTTCCCGTTTCTTCCGACCTAGGTTCCTATGGTCCTGTGGTCCCCATCACTTTCCTAAAACCAGAATTCCTTTCCTTTCTTTTTTCCTATCTTCACCCTTATCTTAGTATGAAAAAATATTTCTTTCATCCTTTCTATTGAACCCTTCTATTCCTCTCTCTTTCATGGCTGCCCATA
>CAKNYM010052122.1:248756-322879 GCA_932195095.1 Andricus curvator | reverse complement strand
ATTCAACTGTTTTGTAGGAAACTCGTCTTTTTGATTGGTGTTTTTGGTTTGAAAGTGGTAGAAAATTGAACTATTTAGTTGAAAATGGACTTATTTGTTGAAAGTTCATACTTCCCTGTTGAAAATTCAACTGTTTTGTAGAAACTCGTCTTTTTGATTAGTGCTTTTGGTTTTAAAATGGTAGAAAACTCAACTATTGAGTTGAAAATTAACCTTTTTGATGAAATTTAATATTTTTAGTATGGAAATGAAACCATTTGGTTGAAAATTCATTTATTTTGTTAAAATTTTAAGTGCTTTGGTAGAAAGTCCAAGTTTTGTCGAAAATTAACTTTTTTGTTTAACATTTAACTCTTTAGTAGACAATTCATCTTTTTAGTTTAAAAATGGTTGAAAATTCAACTATTTAGTTAAAAATTTACTTTTTTGATAAAAATTAATATTTTTAGTATGAAAATTAATGTATTTTGTTGAAATTTAAGTATTTTCGTAGAAAGTCCAAATTTTGTCGAAAATAAACTTTTTTGTTGAAAATTCGTCTTTTTGGTTTGAAAATGGTAGAAAATTCAACTATTTGGTTGAAAATGAACTTTTTTGATAAAAATTACTTCGGTATGAAAATTCAGCCATTTGTTTTAAAATTCATGTATTTTGTTAAAAATTTAACTATTTTGGTATAAAATCCAAATACATATACAAATGTTTGGTTAAAAAATATGTCAGAATAATCTTACTTTAACTTATGCCTATTTCTTTTTAATTAAGTTTTTATGAGTTACCATTTTAGTTATTTTGATTTTTAAAGTATAAAATGAAGGAAATGAAAAAAGTAACTTTTTAGGAAACCTGAAGTGACTTTATCCAGTTTTTCCGCTAAGTAACATAACTGTAACCAGTTACTCGAAAAAAGTAACTTGTCCAACACTGTTTCGTTTTGTTCGAAGTGTCCGCGTTTCGAGTACTTTGCAAAAGAAATAATACAGATATTCGAGTCTACAGAGAGCATGAGATATATAATGGATGTGCTGTTTGATGTTTTCTTTCATCGCGTTTCTTTTCCATTATGTCGTTATCAAAATTTAAACAAATGAAATGGAACTATGTTTGGAATTTTTCACAACTTTTTGTCACCTGGACTAATTTTATCGCACGGAACGCACGGAATCACAGTTGGACTCGTTCCGACGGAAAATAGGTGTCCGGCCAAAAATTTTTGTTGTACGAAAAAAGTAGTCCAGGTGGTGGGGATGCGAAAAAGTTGAGCAGGGCCGTCGCGCTGTGGACTACAGCCATGAGAAGTTGTAAAAAGCTCGAAAAATGGTTCCATTTTAACACAATTTTTTTATGGGTTTTTTTGAGTCCCTGATTTCATATCCGTTTTGGAAATTGTCAAAAACAAAATGTTGGATCCTATACCGTGATGAAAATCCTCAAAAAAATGTTCAATTACAATGAAATCTTGTAAATATTATAGGTTTCTAGAGTCGTTGATTTTAAATCCTTTTATTTGAATTTTCAAAAAAACAATGACGATTATATTAATAAACTGATAGCGAACAAGACATATGGATGCTTTTATGAATTGAAATTGAACGTGCGAGGATAATCAGTTGTGCGCATGTGCGATCGGGGTACGAGGTGGGAGAGCAATGTATGTGTGCGTTAGAACAGGAAGTTCAGTCTGCGCGATTCGACCGAACGACGAGCGTGGACGTGAGTCCTTTTTCCTTGCAATTCGAGACGCAATAATTAATGTTTACTAGCGCGCGTAATATTCATTTGTTTAATCAGACTTTTATTTAATGTACACTATTCTTGAATATAACTTTCTTTACTTCTTGTTAAACTGAAGTGCGCTGCTTAATTACCAAAACCAATCACGACTAATCTTCCCCCATCCCTGCCTTTTCATCCTGCATTTCACGACTCGTTTTAACGCTATTAAAACAATAGTTCAAAATTGTACAAAATATTCCATTAAACAAAATGAGCTACTGTTTATTAAGATAATGGATGGAAATTACAATTATTAATAAGATTGAAGAGAAAACACTTTAAATGATAAATAAGTATCATCATATAGTCAATTTTAAATCGAACCCAAATTTGTTATAAGAAATGTATTGCAGCCTGTTCCCAAAAATCATTAAGATTCATTTTGGTTCAATTTTTCATGCTTCTTGAAACCGATTTACAACATCAAAATGTTTGGAGCACTCACAAATAAATAATGAAGTAATAATTTATTTATTATATGTATTTCATTATTCACTTGCGGTGAGATGGTGGAGATACGACAGAGTTGGGTGACGTGGTAGGGATGAGACGTGGAGATTTCGTATTTCGGCGTAAAAGTGAGCACCCGCGATTCCGCGCGACAAAATCAGTCCAGGTGTTGGGGATGCGACAAAGTTGAGCAGGCCATCGGGCTGTATACTAGAAACATGAAAAGTTGTCAAAAATTCCAAACATGGTTCCATTTCATTTCTTGAAATTTCAATAACGATATAATGGAAAACAAACGCGATGAAAGAAAGCATTAAACAACACATGAATTATATATGTCATCTTCTCTGTAGACTCGAAAATCTCTGGTATTTATTTTCTAAAGAACTCGAACCGCGTGCACCTCGAACAAAACGAAATATCTCAAATAATAAGATCACTATTAATTAGTGTCAAATTTAATTCGAAGTAAATTTGAGGCTCCTTTCTCTGAGTCATCAGTGATATTAGTGGAAGTATTAGTGACTTTTGACTGACTTCCATTGGATTTTCACTTAATTAAAGAAGATATATAAAATAAATACAGAATAATTAGACAAATAATTAATTAATTCATCTTATTATCGATAATTCGAAAATTGAAACTTAAAATTACTGAGAGACACTAACCAGGCATTGTATTAAAGCTTTCTTTTGTAACTTATGTTAAATCATGTTTTACCTCTTAACACTCTACATTTCAATAACTGAGCTCTGATTTATTCAAAATGTGTCAACTGTTTTTTTAATACTTAGAATTGATTTTACTCTCTTCTGCTTTTCTGGCTCTTAGATGGATTCCTGCAGATTTGAGGTCGATTCGGATCGGGTTTCAAATCTGACCCGAAAATTTGTGTAAATTAAAAAAACTTACATAAAATTTTCCTAATTACTCGTAAAAGTTACCATGATAAACTGGGATGACATAATTTTGCCGAAAAACAAAAATCCCGAATATACAAGTATACTTAAGAAATAATTGCCTCAATTGAAAAAAAGAAACTGTTTGTAACCGTGCTTGAAAACTTCCGAAAGTGACAGCGGAATTTTAAATTACTGACATGATTTTTTTTTTTAATTAATAATTGATATTTTTATGCTCGAATATATTGTAAAAGACATATATTATGAATTATGTCAGAATTATATTGATATATATTTTTTCGGGGGAATTTGAAATTTCTATAATTTGAAATTATGGGTATTTCAAATTTTGGCATTTTGAAAAGTCGGGTTTGGAAATTTCGGTAATTTTATAATTTCGAAAGTATAATATTTCGGGAAGTTTACATTTCTGACTGGTTCGGGTTTTCGAGGTGGTAGGGATGCGACAAAACTGAGCAGGGCCGTTGCGCTGTGTACTAGAGGCACAAGAAGTGGTAAAAGACTCCAAAAATGGTTCCACGTCAACATAATTTTTTGTATCGTTTTTTTTGTCCTTGATTTCATAACTGTTTTTGGAATTGTCAAAAACAAAATGACGGATCCTACACGGTGATGTAAAAGTTCGATTACAATGAAATCTTGTAAATATTATAGGTTTCTAGAGTCGTTGATTTTAAATCCTTTCATTTGAATTTTCCAACAAAAAAATTGCCTATATATTAATAAACAATACCCAGTGGGCACAAAATTTGACAACGTCTTTACGACATCCTTACGAGATCTTTACGAGATCTTTAGGACGACTTTAAGACATCGTATGTCCATGTCATTAAGATGAATTTACAATGTTGAAAAGACATCGTCAGATAGTACAACGTCTTTACGATATCGCAAAGACATCTTAACGAAATCGACATAGGATGTCGCAAAGTCGTCGTAAAGATGTCGTAAAGACGTCACCAATTTTTCGCCCACTAGGTAGCTCAGAATTGTACATAATATTCCAGTAAACAAAATGAGCTATTGTTGATTAATATATTGGATGGAAAATATAATTATTAACTAAGATTCAAGAGAAAACACTATAAGTGTTAAATAACCCTGGTGGAAAAATCTTCCTGTGTTTTTTCCGCGGACTTTCTGCAACCACGTTTGCAGATAAATGCAGATAAATCTTTCTTCTTTTATCTGTAAAACTCCCTCATTTCTCTGCTAATTTGGTCTCACGGATATTTGCGTAAAAATTAGTATGTAGATAAAAATTATTTGCAGCGAAATACAGGGAATCTCGGCATTTCTCTGTCTATCTTCTGCAAATTCTCTGTAAATTAGGCATGACGGAGATTTGCAGAAAAAAGTACCGTGTAGATACAAATATTTGCAGCCAAATGCAGGGAAGCTCTGCTGCTTTCTCAAGAAATTTATCGATAGGAACTGCTTGCAGAAAGATGCAGACAAAGTCTACTTCGTTCTGTAATTTCTCTGCAAATTGTAAGTGACGGAAATTTGCAGAAAAATGTACCATGCCGAGAGAAATATTTGCAGACAAATGCAGGGAAGCTCTGCTTCTTTCTACAGTTCCTCTGCAAACTAGGTCTTACCGAGATTTAGAGAAAAGGGACTTAGAAGAAATTTATCGAGAGGAACTGTTAGCAGAAAAAGCAGACAAAGTCTGCTCTGTTCTGTAATTTCTCTGCAAATTATGTGTGACGGAAATTCTTCTTCCTGTAGTTAGATATTTGTGATATTTTTAATTTATTTCCCGTCAAAATTACAAATATCTCTTTGAATACTTATTGAGTAACATTATCTAAAATTTTTAAAGTGGCAATTAATTACGTTATTCCAGGGAGGATAAAGAATACAATAAATAGAATAGTCATAAAATTATATTATGAATAGAAATTGGGTTATCACTCTCCATCATAGTATAGTAAGGAAGCAAGGTATTGCTCGATCTTTCGAGAGTGAAAAAGACAAAAAATCTTTTTATCTTTGCGACGTTTCGTCGGCTTGGTTTACCGACCTTATCAGGCATATCAGAGATATCCATAATTTTTATTAAAAAAAAAAGAAAGAAAGAATAATTTCGTATGTGTATCCTGTCTTGACTGTGTAGATATCTAATACGGTGCATGTGTTTTTTCTATTTAAATATAGCCTGCTGAGGTCGGAAAACCAAGCCGACGAAACGTCGCACAGATAAAAAGATTTTTGGTCTTTTTTACTCTCGAACGATCGAGCAATACCTTCCATCCTTACTATACTATGATGGAGAGTGATAAACCAATTTCTATTATTGATTCGGGTCTTGGATCGGAGATAGACCCTACATCATGCACTACACAGAAGGAAAGTTTTTTCAAATTCATCAACCACCATTATGGATTACACACTATGAAAATTCTTAAAAACTGGACAAATACTAACCGACGATTGGCTGAAGCTACTTCCAGACGTCATTTTCTACTGAGATGCAGAAGTAACGATTTAGTTCCATATCATTTCTCTAATTTTAATGATGGACAATAAAAAAGTGTTTTGTTTTACAGTAAAACTTGCATAAAAATTTTTAATATTTCAAATAATCACTATGCTTGGAGACTCTTAAAACTGTCTATTCGTGACATTAATTTTCATATCAATTTTTTACAAAAGTCATTAGTTACAATAAAAAACTAATTCTAGATTCTACCTTGAATGGCATTATTACGCAGGAATTCTTTCGACTTTCCGAACAAAAATTCCAAACTATTAAAAAAAACAGAATGATTTGCACAAGAAAAAATTTAAATCTTTATCGCCGAATATACAGGATCATGACAATAACAATAAAAACGGTTAGTTTTTAAATTCAACAGACGTTCAAATACCGAATGAGGTTCTTGATATTGTATCTTTAGGTCCAAAACACAGTGTTCCGTCTACAATTTCAAAACAAGAAGTCATTGACACTATTCAGGATTTAGAATCTACTCTTCAATTTTTAGAAATTAACAATGTTATTAAAAATGAAATTAGGGAAAAAGTGACACATAATATTAGCAATGCTTTGAAAGAAAAAAAGGTTCATATTTCTAAAGAAGGCATAATTTTTGCTAAAAAAATGAAAATTACCAGGATGTTTGTGAAAAATAATCCAGTAATTCTTTTTACTAATGCTGATAAAGGCAATCTTACGGTGTGTCTTAAAAAATTTGACTACTATTCTAAGATGCATAGTTTTTTATCTGACACTTTTACCTATAAAAAATTAAAAACCAGCCATCTAAAATCACTTCAAGAGAATACTTCTGAAATTCTCAAAAATTTTAATGATAACAAATGTCTGTATCGTATTTATCATAAAAATTACCTTACTTTGACTGACACTGTTTTAGCGAAATGTTATGGACTTCCGAAAATTCATAAAAAAGATGTTCCACTCCGTCCGATCATTTCGTTAGTTAACAGTCCTACACATTTTTTAGCAAAAAAAAATTATGAAGATTTAAAAAATGGCATCAAGACTCCGAAATCACACAATGATAACAGTTTCGAACTCCAAAAAAAACTTAAAAATGTTACATTAGATGATGACCATGTTTTTCTTTCACTTGATGTCAGTTCGTTATTTACCAACGTTCCTTGCAATTGAGTTCTTGATAGTTTGGATAGAAGGTTTGTTGATATTAATCAAAATTGTGCAATTCCGTTTACAGATATCATTTTTTGTGCCAAATTTTTATACGATAACACCTTTTTGAGTTTTGAGTACGTGTTTACAAAAATTTAAAACTATCCACAATTACACAATCAATTTTTTATTATCGTTACGTAGACGATACCATCTTATGTATACATAGGGAACATGTTGATTCTATTATCAATATTTTTAATTCCTATGATAAAAATTAAAAATTTACCTATGAATTACAGGACAATAATCGTATTAATTTTTTAGATTTGACACTAATCAGGAATGATAATCGCATCATTACGAATTGGTATCAAAAACCGACTTCTTCAAATAGACTTATTAGTTACTTTTCGAATCATCCTATCCAGCAAAAGAAAAATATAGTTTATAATTTAGTTGACCGAGCCATTTTATTATCTCACAGAAAATTTCGAAAAAATTTTATTAAACAATGATTATCCACTTAATTTCATATTTAAGAATATTAAGATTAGATTAAACAAAATTAGATATCGATCGAATAAAAACAATAAGGATTCACGTAACATTTCATATAGTCACCGTCCAAAAGTTTGTTTACCTTCTAACGAAAAATTGTATCACCTATCTACGATTTTAAAACAATATAATATTAGTACGATTCCTTCAGTTAAAAAAAGTTTAAGCACTATTATAAGATTAGGTAAAGACAATACTAATAAGTGGGAAAAGACCAATGTTGTATATAAATTTTCTTGTCACGATTGTAAGGCATCATATATAGGCGAAACAAAAAGAGCGCTAAACAAACGTATATCTGAACACAGAAACAATAAAAATAGTGAGAATGTATTTGTTAAGCATCAAAATTTATATTTTCCATTGATCAGGAAATTAAATTTGTAATTTGTCCCTGAAAATAAAATTTAGTTTATATGTATGTACACTTCTGATATGAGTCATCCTTACTGTCTTATTTTCATTTGCAAGTTCTTATAAACTCAGTTGAATGAATATCATCGATCGTATCAGTTTATTATGAGAAAATTTTTTATAAATTCACACAACGCGTTAACTAGAATGCCTACTAGCAAATAATTAATTGTCAACGTTCTTACGGTAAATTAATTTCTTTTTTATTTTGTGACATATCCATAATTTTTATTTAAAAAAAAGAAAGAATAATTTCGTATGTGTATCCTGGCTTGACTGAGTAAATATCTAATACGGTGCATGTGTTTTTCTATTTAAATATAGCCTGTTGAGGTCGGCAAACCAAGCCGACGAAACGTCGCAAAGAAAAAAGATTTTTCGTCTTTTTTAATCTCGAAAGATCGAGCAATACCTTGCTTCCTTACTAAATTACATTATGATTTATTTCAACATTTAAAAGCTCCTAATCACCAAGGCAGCCTCGTGGTATTAGTGAAATATATTGATCATTACTAATACTGATTAGCATACACTGTTCTTCAATTTTCTCTGGATCACAATAATACGGGTTTCCGATTCGAGGATAGCAACGATGAATGTATGTCACTTTTACTCTATTTGTGGAAAAGTAAGGCATTTCTTCCGCTTCTAAAGGGACAATAAAAATAACAATCTTCGGCAAATTATGAACTGCATACGAACAAATATTGCTGATTATCCCCATAATTCAAGTAGAAGTTTTAACGATACAATCATTTGTCTTTGTACTTCGCTTATAAGATTTCGAGGTATACCTTTTTCCATGGAAAATAATTTTTTTGTACGATTTACCATCACTTATTTTATTTCCAAAGCATATCTCTTCACATTCCGTCAGGACATAATTTTTGTCCAGAACCTATCAATACACAATTATCTATTTTGCTGCAAAATTTTAATCTATTTACTGAAATGATTTTGCAAAAGCTTTGTATTCGCATACTGACTGGAAATGTATCAGCAAATGTCATGTGTGATTTCGAGAGCAAAAATCTTCGACAGATCTGCAAACCTACATGAGTAGGGGCATGTTCCATTTTTAATATTATTCGATTTTCATCTTCGAATGTATATGAGTTTTGTTCACATATTAGCCCCCAATTCACCGCACTTTTCACAACATGCGTTTGAATGTGAACATTATATGTCATGCCATTTTCTCCAAAATACTCTTGAAACAAAACCACGTACGTAATAAGAAGTCTCTGAGCTGTTTCGAGCATTTCCGGTGTTATGGATTTCTGCAAGAGAATGAGGCGCATGTTGAAAAGACGATGTCTTTTCAACATTGCAAAGACATCTTAATAAGGGGTTATTCAAGTATTACGTAACAATTTTGAGATGGAGGGGGCGGGGGTGTCTAAATGGATGCTTGTTGCTGCATATATGTAATACAAAAATATGCTTACAATGGGGGGGGGGGTCAATAATAGGGAAAAGTATGCTTACGTAATACTTGAACGGCCCCTAACATGGACATATGATGTCGCAAAGTCGTCGTAAAGATGTCAAAACAATGCGGTAAAGACGTCACCAAATTTTTTGTGCTCACTGAGTTACCACGAATTACGAAAATTTCATGGAATTTTTAAAAAATTTGAAGCAAATTTTTGGGTCAGATTTGAAACCCGATCCGAACCGACCTGAAGTCTGCAGGAACCATCTCGGAGCCAGAAAAGAAGACGAGTGTCAAATCAATTCTAAGTATTAAAAAAACAATTGACACATTTTGAATAAATCAGAGCTCAGTTATTGAAATGTATTCAGTGTTAAGAGGTAAAACATGATTTAACATAAGTTACAAAAGAAAGTTTTAATACAATGCCTGGTGAGTTGCTCTCTTAATTAATTTTAAGCTTTAGTTTCCGAATTATTATTAATAAGTTTAATTCATTGATTATTTTTATGATTAATCTGTAATAGCTTTTTTCTTTTATTTAATTAAGTGAAAATCCAATGGAAGTAAATGGAAAGTCACGAAAACTTCCAGCAATATCGCTGATGACTCAGTGAAATGAACCACAAATTTACTTCCAACTAAATTTTACACTAATTATTAGTAAACTAATTCTTTCAGATATTTCGTTTCAGAGTTCGGTAGTAACTTGTTACAAGGAACTAAGTTACTGAAAAGTTAGGTTATTTGTAACTTTTAGTGTAACTTCGTTACTTTTGGAAAAAGTAACTTGTAACGTAACTCGGTTACGATTTTTGCAGTAACTTGTAACTTTAATCTCCTATTAAGAAAGGTTTGTGGGTCAGTTACGGGTAGAAAATTAATCTCTTTTAGTTGAGGATTCAGCTGCTTTCTTGAAAATTCATCTTTTTTGGTTGAATGCAACTGTGACTGATTGCAAATTAAAGTCTCTTTTGGTTGAAATAATATCAACTATTACATTTTTCGTTAAAAATTCCTCTATTTTGGTTGAAAATTCATGCACTCTTTTGAAAATTCGACTATTTTATTTGGTTGAAAAGTAATTTTTTTATGAACAAATCATATTTTTGTTTGAAAATGCAACTGTTTATTTAGAAAACTCGTTGTTTTTTTTTTATTTAAAATATTGATTTTTGTTGGGAAATTCATCTTTTTTGGTAAAAAAAATTTCTGAAGAGGGTTCAGCTATTTTTTTTTAAATTCGTCTTTTCTGGTGGAAAATGTAACTACTTCTTTAAAAGCATAACTAGTATTTTTTTAAATTCAGTTGTTTGATTAAAAATTCATAATTTGAGTTGAAGATTCATCTCTCGTAGAAAATTTAACTATTTTCTTTCTAATTCCTTTTTTTTTTTTTTTTTTTTTTTGATGGTGGAAAATTGAAATATTTTGCTAAAAAATTCAACTAATTAGTTGAAAATTAACTTATTTGTTGAAAGTTCATATTTTCGGGTTGAAAATTCAACTGTTTTATAGAAAACTCGTCTTTTTGATTAGCGTTTTTGGTTTGAAAATGATAGAAAATTCAACTATTTAGTTGACACTTAACTTTTTTTATGAAAATTAATATTTTTAGCATGAAAATTCAACTATTTAATGGAAAATTCATGTATTTTGTTAAAATGTTCAGTATTTTGGTAGAAAGTCCAAATTTGGTCGAAAATTAACTTTTTTGATTAAAATTTGTCTTTTCGTTTGAAAATGGTAGAAAATTCAACTATTTGGTTGAAAATTAATTCGGTATGAAAATTCAACCATTTGCATTTGTTTGAAAATTCATGTATTTTGTTAAAAATTTACCGATTTTAGTAAAGAGTCCAAATTTTGACAACTTTTCATGGTTCTAGTTCACAGCGCGACGACCTGCTCAACTTTGTCGCATCCCCACCACCTGGACTGATTTAGTCGCGTGGAATGGCGGATTCTCACTTTTCCGCCGGAATATGAATTCTCCTCTACATGAAAACTTATTTAAACTAGCTCTGAATTCGATCTCGAGTGTTTCCACTTTGTATTTATAATTATATGGTGCTCATTTCACGAACACTTTGCTTCCCGTTAGCAAATGTATTTGCTTCCTCATAGAGGAAGCATTAGTGATTTTTTTGAATAACAGACAAACCAAAGTCTTCATTTTGACCAATTTAAAAATAGAAATTTACAAAAAATACAAAATTACAAAATAATACAAAAAATTTTTAAATACAAAGACAAATGAGAGAAATCAAATTTTGTACTCGAAATTATAATTTTTCATGCTGGAAAAGGGAAGGGAAAAGTTCTGTCGCACCCTGTCTCTTTCCTAGCTTTATGATTTATTTACAAAAATTGTCAGAATTATTCTATTTGAAAATTTATGATCAAAAAGTCTTCTATTCAAGCGTCAACTTTGAATTATGTCGATGAAAAAAGTTTGTCTGTTTGAAACAGATGTTTCAAATATTATAAATGAGCATGACTTCCTTAATCTTCAATAACGTGTATTAATATTATAGATCGATCGATATAAAAAACCATGTTTTCAAATATTATGCATTACCATAGCTTCCTTACTCTTCAATAAAATGTATCAATATTATAAGTCAATCGATTCGTCTCGAACCAAGGTTTTTTTTATTTTTGCATCAACTTTGAATTATGTTAAAGAAAAAAGTTTTACTATAAAAAAATGTATTTTCAAATATTATGCATTACCATAGCTTTCTTACACTTCAATAAAATGTATCAATATTATAGGTCAATCAGTTCGTCTCGAATCTACACATCTTTTCTATTCTCGCATCAACTTTAAATTATGAGAATGAGAAAATGTTTACTATGAAAATCGAGTTTTAATATAATATAAATGGCTATAACTTCCTTACTCTTTAATAAAATGTATTAATATTATAGGTCAATCGATTCGTCTCGAACCAAGGAATTTTTTTTATTTTTGCATCAACTTTGAATTATGTTAAAGAAAAAAGTTTTACTATAAAAAACCGTATTTGCAAATATTATGCATTACTATAACTTTCTTACTCTTCAATACAATGTATCAATATTATAGGTCAATCGATTCGTCTCGAATCAACACATCTTTTCTATTCTCGTAACAACTTTAAATTATGAGAATGATCCAATTTTTACTATAAAAATCGATTTTAAATATAATATAATAAAAAAACCAAATTTGTACTTTTTACCAAAATAGTTCAATTTTTAATAAAATACATGAATTTTAAAACAAATGGTTCGATTTTTTTACCGACTTAATTTTCAACAAAAAAGTTAATTTTCAAGCAGATTTTTGTGTTACGAACCAGCTTTACTATCAATTAATTAATCTTTGCTTTGAAATTTGGGGATGAGGTTGGTAGAGTGCCACAAGACCTCGCTGGTAAGTCGGAGGTACGACAGACCAAGCTAACCGAGTTAGCTTGTTTATTTTATATTTGTAGTGGATCCGTGAACTTCCTTCGAGAAGTTCCTCACTTATTACACGTTAGTAGTGGAATAGGGACGGGGTGTCACGGATAATGACTAATGTAGGTTGCACTTCAATTACGTAGGTTTATTAACAGTCAAGAATAATTATAATTTTCCCAATAATCGGAATAGGGCCGAAGTACCGAGCGAGGGAGAGCGAGAGAGAGAGAGCAAATAATCCCTTCCCAAACACAATTAATGCTTACAGACCTTGTTAGATGAATCCTTCCGGATTTCCTGGAACCGCCCCGCGTCTCCACACCACACGCACATCACACTCGCGTGCCGCCCGAACGTTGAAACTTTCCACTTAATAATTCGGATTAATCCCTATGTAACTTTTTAGTGTCGGAGTATCGTTATTGGTTTCCCCCTGCCATTGTGGTCTCAGTAGGGGAGACCAACACACACCAATTCCTGTAGTAACTTTGAACGAGGAATCCAATGGAGACCTTGGTTTTGACCTTGAGCTTGTCCTTCAAGGACATTTCAAGGTCACCTTTTTTTTAAATGGGAACCCCTATTTTTGACAACGGCAATCGAAAGAGCGGGAAATTGTACGTACAAACATGTACTCAGGTTGTAGGTTTGACCTTGGTGGTTACGCAAAGGTCACTTCAACCTAAACAAGGTCTTTAGAGAAAAGATAAAATACCTTCCAATTATAATAAGGACATTCCTTCATGAACTCAAAATGAGAAATTCAATAGTGACCTTGCTTTTGACCTTGAACTTGTTCTTCAAGGTCATGTCAAGGTCAACTATTTTTAAATAGAATCCACACGGAAAAAAGCCAACGGCCATACCACGCTGAAAAACCCAGTTCTCGTCAGATCACTGAAGTTAAGCAGCGTTGGACGCGGTTAGTACTTGGATGGGTGACCATTCAAGAATACTGAGTGCTGTTGGCACATCGTGGGTGTGGTGAGCCCACACTTGTAGTTATTTATAACTACAAGAAAACTATCCACCTAGAAACACTACCCGAATTGGGTAGTGTCACGCCTACCCTGAAAGGCAAATGGCTTAATGGTATACACACAAACCGTCCATCGACTCACAATCACTAGGCACACATATTTGTCAATTCTATTTCCATATTTCCAAAATTTAGTTGCAAAAATGAGATGGAAAAAAGTCAAAACAGCGAACAATGACGCCTGATAAGGAAAACAAATGTATTTAGAGAAATAAATGAATGTGCCTTGCAGTGCGTACGTACGCACTGCATTCATTTGTTTGATAGACGGTTTGTATGATTCTGATAGTGAGAATGTTGAAATAATGATTGAAATAAATTTTAATGACCATTAATGTGGCATCTGACCTTGAGTGGTTATAAAGGTCACACCTGACCTATGTCTTAAGTACATTTTCTAACATAAAAGCTTTCGCTCTTTCGATTTCCAAACTTAAAATATTAGGATTCTATTTAAAAAAAGTTGACCTTGATATGACCTTTAAGGACAAGTAAAGTCAAAAGCAAGGTCACTATTCAATTTCTCATTTTGAGTTGATGAAGGAATGTCCTTATTATCATTGGAAGGTATTTTATCTTTTCTCTTAAATAACCAGACCTTGTTTAGGTTGAAGTGACCCTTGCGTAACCACCAAGGTCAAACCTACAAGCTGAGTACATTTTGTACGTAAAATTTCCCGCTCTTTCGATTGCCGTTGTCAAAAATAAGGGGTCCCATTAAAAAAAAAGGTGACCTTGAAATGACCTTGAAATGACCTTGAAGGACAGGCTCAAGGTCGTTCAAAGTTACTACAGGAATGACCTTAATCTCTTCGGAAATAGTTATATCTTGGGACTTACTGGGGTGACCCGGAACTTTTTGGACACCCTGTGTATATATATATATATATATATATATATATATATGTGTGTGTGTGTGTGTGTGTGTATGTGTGTGTGTGTGTTTGTTTGTTTGTTTACATATGTTTATATTGCATTCATTTAGGTTGTGAGCCATTCGCCTGCATATTCATGGAGACACATGACTTTGCACTGGTATAAAAAAAAACCTTGATGGAATTCCGAATTTCCGCACCGAGGCGTCTAAATATGAAACATATAAAAGAGAATAAAAAAAGTTCCAAGGCAATATCATCAAAAATGCCGCGTGGCTGGAATTTTTTCCACTTTTCGACACTGTGAGGCGCTGCGACGTGGCACAGTGGATAGAGTGCTGGTGTACAAACACCAGCGGTCGGGTTCGAATCCTGGTCCAGTGTCAATTTTTGCTCACTATCGAGGGGTTAACAACCCTTGAAGTCAAGTGTATACCTTTGCTGAAATCACTGGCGTGAAGTCACTTTAATCAAAATGAAGTAACTGGAATCACTTGAAGTCAGTGTACACTTCATCGGTCGAGTTGTGAACCCCTCGCTCACTATCGATGCTTTCCAGCTCTTCGACAGTATCTAGTCATTAAAATTAGTCAAGATGGAGAAAAGGTAAAATAACGGTGGACGTAGCCGCGACCCCGTTATAAACGAACGTATTCTCATCACGTATCTCGTGCTTCCCTTTCGATTTTATCCAAAATGAGAACTTTTCTACATATCAAATGCATTTTATATTAATTACTGTACCTCGGTATGGGACTGCTTATTCAAATATTGTAAAATAAAGTACAAACTTTATTTTCCATGATTACTTTAATATTTTTTCTTTATTTTGCTTTAATTTTCATTCTCAGCTACCCTGAAAATGTACCATTTCAATAAACGTATATTATTACAATTTATAATATGCCTTGATATTGAAACAGACGTATTTTCATTGTCTTGCTTTTATAATAAAAAAAGTGCTCATCCTATCAAATACAAAAACAATTTTGTTATTAAACATTTTATTGTATCTTGTCTCGTTCTTTCATAAATTTAATTCGTTTATTTTCAATGTTATTTTTTACAATTTACACAAAAAATAAGCGTTCTAGCGTGAAGTGGTTCTAAGCAAATTTGTAGATATAATTTAGGCGAAAAATTTTGTTAAATAAAATTTTATTGTACCTTGTGTCGTTTTTACAAAACGTTCATTTTTTTATTTTTCATATACTTTTATAACAAAAATGTATAACAAATTTGTATATCCTTTTTGGTTGGACAACTTTTGTCTTTTCATTTTTTTCCGTAATTTGTGTCGTCTTTCCAAAAATTTAATTTTTTATTTTTAGTGTTATACTTTTTTGCAATCAAACCAAAAACCGTGCACCCTATCAAAAAATGTTTAATAAAAAATGTATAGCTCTTTTTTGGGCGAGCATTAGGCCAACGGCCATACCTCGCTGAAAAACCCAGTTCTCGTCAGATCACTGAAGTTAAGCAGCGTTGGACGCGGTTAGTACTTGGATGGGTGACCATTCAAGAATACTGACATGAGTGCTGTTGGCACATCGTGGGTGTGGTGAGCCCACACTTGTAGTTATTTATAACTACAAGAAAAACCTAGAAACACTACCCGAATCGGGTAGTGTCACGCCTACCCTGGAAGGGAAATGGTTTAATGGTATATATATCTATCTCTGCCTCCCCCCTCTCGCTCACTCTCTCCCTCCCCGCCACCGTCTCGGTCTCTGTCTCCGTCTCTCCGTTTCCGTCCCCCCGTCCCGCGTGTCTGGGTCTGGGCCTTCAAGACCCTCCACTTACTGTCGACCACTCGCTCAAACCAAGGGAGGTCAATCGCATTCAGTAGCTTCGGATTGCATGTTACTTTAATGAACGCAAAATCCTTCATTGGACAGGATTCATTTACTTTCAAAATTTTTTCGCATTCAATTACCTTAAAAATTAACACATTATTTGCAAAGTATCGCATTCGAAAGTTTTTAACTGTCCTCCAATCCGAGGTTGTTTCCAAGCAATTTCGTGCACGCGGAACAATACTTTTCCATCCGACGTTTTTTGCAGGGTGTCTATGAAAAATTAACGAGAGGCGATAGAACCTTCTACTTGGGCTTACATGAAAAAGTTTAAACCTTCGAGTACTACCATAGATAATGACAAGTAGGATACAAGAATATAGAGCCGTTGGAAGATGTTTTTTCAGTCACGCGCACTAATAACGGGCTTAAGGGCATGCTCTTCGGTGATCACGTGACCAAACCAGTCCTTGGTTATATGAAATTTTTTTTGGTGTTCACCATGTCCAAACGCAATGATATATCGATCTCAAAATTTGGAATATAGGAAATGGGACAATAAATTGCGTTTGTATATTTAGTTTGAGTAATAATTTTGAAAAAAATTATTTATGTAAAAAATAAATGTGTAATATTATTTTCATTTTTTTGGTGCTCACTACGTCCACACGGATTGAGATATCGTGTTTAGAATTTGAACGATTAAATAAAAAGCACTAAAGAATGTTTTTATACATCAATATGTTTATAATTTCAAAGAAATTTTATTGATAATTTAATAAAATAGGATATTACCACTCGAGTCGAGCACTTTGCAGGTAATGTTGGGTTTGACGCATTTCAGATTTTTTGATTCGCGTATGTTGATAACTTACACAAATTTTGGACTAAATCGTCGAAACATTTTAAAAAATCAATATAAGCAATAACATTTGCACATTTGTTGCAAATCAAAAAATAAGTATCTGCACACACGTAACCTGTCATTATTTTTGGAGCATTTTTAGCAATTTCTAGCGGAGAAAAAAAGAAGCTTTCAACGTCGGTAAAGTAGAGATCACATGACCAAGCTAGGTTATGAAATTTTACACATGATTTTTTACATGGATAATTTTTTTCAAAATTATTACTGAAACTAATTATACAAACGCAATTTATTGTCTCATTTCCTATATTCCAAATTTTGAGAGCGATATATCATTGCGTTTGGACATGGTGAACACCAAAAAAAAATTTCATAACCAAGGACTGGTTTGGTCACGTGATCACCGAAGAGCATGCCGTTAAATGCATGGGTTCAAGCTTTCATTTAAGCCCATGTAGAGGGTTCTATCGACTCTCGTTAATTTTTTTACAGACACTCAAACCTGATCGAAACTCCGGTTTTCTCCTAAACTTCACGTGATGGAGCATTTTTGTGGCCGGATTCAGAAACAGCGTTCAAAAATCTGTCAAAAATGACCAGAAAAATTCCGGAAATAAAATCGTGTAAGACAGTGTAATATATGCTGTCTTTAACTCAATAGTATATGGTTAAATTTTCAGAGTACTGCTCTTATGCTTTCTCTGTAAGTTAGTACATACGTTGCAGTTGGTCGTTCCCATTGTGTAAATCGATGTACATGATTAACGTAATATGTCCTTCCATTGGCATCTTGTCTCTCCTCCCATCCCGGTGGTAGCTGATTATTGATCATCACCTGTTCACAAAGAATATTTACCGTAGACAGTATGTTTGCAAATGTAATGAAAATACATACAAGTGTGAAATTAAGTTTATATATTTCGACATTTAAAATATACGAGAAGGAATTTTCATGCGCTGCACGCGCGACTATATATTTATATTAAATTTTCTCTTTAAGACTGTTGTTGCTCAAATCTTCACTAAGATTCGATATCTAAAGATTAAAGTTTTAAAAAGGCACTTTGCAAAGTTTTCTGCACCACGAAAGAGGTTTCGCGGTGGCATGCGTACCGCCCACTATATGTGTTTTCGAAAAAAAGAAAATATCTGCTCAAAAGCTAGAGTGGAAAGGTGTGGACATGTGGTGAAGTGGGGGCAAGCACACTGAGAAGAAAATACTCTTGAATCAATGAAATATTGCTTTGATGCTTCAAATTCTGAATTCTGTTTTGACCATTTTTTATTTTTTATTCACGACTCCAATTGTTTATAGGAACTAGAACTTTAAAGATATCTTATATGGAAATTCAATTACTTAACAGCGCTTTGAAAAATTTTGCTCCTTCCCTGCAGATATTCGATGTTTGTACTTTTTTAATAATTTAACTTAAACTGAAAAATTGTCAAGTTCAAACTTGAGAAGAAACTTTAGTACACCTATCACATCGATAAGAAATGTGTTTCAATGCTTTTTGTACAGATTTCCAGCTTAATTTCAAGATGTTCTAAATTTCATGAAAGATTTAAAAGTGTATTAATTTAACCCACTTGCATACACTCATGAATCATGAAAAATATTCTATAGGTTTAAAAGATTTGATACTTTCAGTTCAATTGTACTATGTTGTTCAGATAGTTATGTAATTTTTTAAATCATATAAATGTTTGTATAACACAAGATTTTTCTTCATATTAAAAACTTTTAACTTTGGAATAAATATATATTTTTTAACCTGATAATATAATATACACTTGATACAACATTCATCCACCTCTGATTCTACCACGGATGCTGTAGATTTTATAGTACATGCTCTTTGACGTATTCAAATGTACCATTCCTTGCATCTAAAGCAGATACTATCAAATCGAAAGTATCTTTGAAGGAAAAAATTCTCTCTACAAACTGGTAAGATACTTCATGGATTCAAAAATATGTTTATCACTTTAAATAGACATTTTTTTTTTATAAATCAAAATTTATTTTCCTCCACCGCAATAACGCGGGATTCAATAGCACAGGCGCTTTTGATTCAATAGAATTTTTTCTATGTGTAGGGAGGAGAACGACAGAATATTTGTACAAAAAATTTATCTAAATTTCTATTTATTATCAATCAATGTAATTTATTGTTTATTAATTTATTGAAAAGGTCGCTTCTGGAAAAAAATTAACCACAGTTTTTCAAATAAATTCCCATATTTTCGGGGAAATTTTAAAAACAGTTTTTTGTACAGAAAATTGGAGAAAAAAAATTTTTATTGTTTGGTAACTTAAGCGAAGGGTCGCTGTAAGTAATGAGACACAAATTCCAATTTTAGTTGCCATTGTCGAAATTCAAGCAATCTTGAGTTAAAAACGTGTTTCGAAATTCCATCGAAAATAAGGCAATTCAATTTAAAAATTGTGGTCCATCATCAGGGCTGCCAGAGAATAATGTAATGGAAAAAATAGGAAAAGTGACTATATTAAGCTAAAAAGAGACTTAAACTGAGTAAGTTAAAACATTGGTAACATAATGAATAAAAGTTGTTTCCACAACAACTGAAACATAATTATTTTTCATCACTTTTATAACCTTGTTAAAATCGTTGTGTTTAGTTTTTTAAATTAAATCTCACCTTCCTCAGATTCATTTTTGACAGACTTTTCATATTTGCAGCCCTTTTATCATCTTTTACTGCGGAAAATTTCGTTTCGAAATACCCTACTGACGGTTTTGTTCATTTCCGCGGATGCATAACTCGTATGGAGAAAAATGAAAAAAAATTCAGGATTTCCAGTACATGTGACCGTACGCGAAAAAAGGGACCTAACGTCCGAAAAATCAATTTTTCGTTTTTCACACCAATCGTTAGTTTTTGAGTTGCTCTTCAATTTAAAAAAAAAATCAGATATCTTTTAAAACAACAATCCTCTTTTTATGAGGCTAAAAACATAGGCATGATAAATGAACTCGGAGGCAGAACGAGAGACAATGCCAAATGCCTGCTTGCGGACTCGACTACGATCGCACGTCCTGTAAAATTCAGCTCCAGGGCGTTAGGTCCCTTTCTTAAATACAGTGCTCAAAAGGTCGATTTCATGAAGAATTGAAATTTTTTGTTTTAAGGGTAGTTTTCAGGGACTCGTGGGGGTGTATTAGGGATGTCAAACCCATATGTCTGATACATGAAATTCTTCGCTGGATAATTCTCAACAAGCCTCTATACTTTTCCGTGACATTTTCACAAATCCTAAAAAATTATTCCAAAAACTCCAAAAAGTGATTTTACCCCATGCATTCTACATGGGAAACTTCAAGTCAAAACTGGCACCTATTAAAATCAAAATTAAAAAAAAAGAGGGAATTTTTTGCGGATATGGAATGAAATGGGGGATCGTTGCCCTCTAGCATACACAAAAATTGTCATGTGTTTTTGAACCACCCTAGTAAACAATCGTGGACTTTTGCCATACCCCGCCACGCCTCCTAAAATTGTCCACGTGGTATGTTATAGGGATGGCCTCTTACCTCGTATGATCATTCCTCGAAATACCAATATTTTAGTCTATTTTTAAAATTGTTATTTTGATAGAAAAAGTTTCGATTCCAACGCAGAAAGTTCATGCAGATAAAATGATGACCTGTCTTACACATAACATAAAGCCGGAATTTTTTAATTTTTCTCTCTGCGAGTTATTTGCCAGCGGAAATTAATAGAACCTACGAAGGGATCTAATTTCAAAACGAAAATTTTCATATTTCAGCAACAAAAGTTGAAATAAGGGCTACAACTATAAAGAGGCTGACAAAGAATGAACTTTACGAGGTAATTCCTTGTTTTTGAAAAACTAAATACAACAATTTTAAGACCGACAAATGGTTATATTTTCCATGTTCTTAAAACACAATTTTCGTTCATTATTTTACAATAAAATAATTTTTCACATGTTAATTGAAAGTTAAGAGACTGTTGAATTCGTCTGATTTCATTCAATTGAATTTCACATCGTATAGTTTGTCTTTTTCTCAACTCTAAAAAGCACATAGTTAATGTGACTTTATTCGGAACCTTTGAAATTTGAAAATCAAATTTCTAAATAAAACTAAAGTAATTTGATAAATTGATGCGATAAATAAGTTGAAAGAAACAATGAGTAGCATTATAGTTTAGAAATTTAAGAATTTTAAATTAGATTAAAATCAAATTCAAAATCCCATTTAACGTCCAATAATCAAGTTAATTTATAGAATTCCTGAAAATAAAACAAGAATTCAACGATCAAATTTGGACAAACACCACAAAAAGCTCCTATTGCAATTCCTAAAAACAAAAATTTTGTTTGTTTCTTTGCAGAAAAATAAAAAAGAGGAAAGAAAACTGAGAAGGCAACCAACCAAATCCCCTTCCTTCTCTTTTTTATTTCTTTCGTCTTTTTTATTTTTATTATTATCAAATCACAATATAAGAGCGTGCACAGTACTTACTAACGTTTCGGTGCTCACACGGCACCCTTATCAAGGCAAGAAAAATTAGAGCAGGTAGGAACAGCGACGAAATAACGACGCTATCACCTCGATACCTGACAACTGAATGTGGGTCAAAAGACAAATCCGTTATAAACAAACAAGAAATGAGAGAAAGTCAAGACCCATGAAAACGTATTGCTAAATGTAATTAATCATACTAGAGTAACTTTTTTTTAATTTATCCAAATCAGTTTCTAAATTAATAGACAACTTATTTTGTTTTTTAATATAAAGCATTTCCATGAATTCTATCTTTCTCTCATTACTTTCACTGTGTAAAATTTCAACATTATCCCAGTCAAACTCATGGTCAACATCAACAAACCCTCTCGTACGTCTAGCAAGAACACTCTTATAACAACGTCCTAAACGAACATCACTTTTGTGTTCCTCCACCCTAGTATTAAGAAGTCTGCCAGTCTGTCCCACATAAGTCATCTTACAGATCTTGCAAGTGATCTTGTAAACAACACCACCTTTTTCAAATTTATCTAAAGGAAATTATGGTGTGATATCAACCAAAAATTAAGAGGTAGTATCCTTCAGAAAAGGTTTTTGATTGAATATCGAAGAAATGATGTTTAACCTAAAAAAATATTTTTCTTGGATAACAAATTTCGAGATTTTGCTTTTCACAGTAATTTTTGCAATAGACAATTTGAACATAATTTAAAGAATTTCAAACTCTCAATGCTGAATTTACTGATCAAGGATGTTTCAAATCATGTTAATTTTTTAAAAGTAAAAATTTCCAGAATCAAAAGTGAATTAGAAGTATGTTTGCCACAAGATAAAATCATTGATCTTTTAAAACATCAGATTTTCCTTAATCGAAGATTTTTAAACGATGATAAAAAACATGAGAACAAACTTTCTATTTTGATTGATCAACAAACTAATATTCAAGAGCAAAATTTAAATTTACACAAGATTTTTGAAAAAGAAGATAAGGATCCTTGGTTTGTAAATTTGGCAAATATTCAAATTCCTGATTCAGTTACAGATATTCTCAGATTAGGTAAAGGTTTTAGTAACCATGTGATTAAAAGTAAATCGAAACAAATGATGGAAATAGTCAAAGATGTTGAATCAAGTATACACAAAATTCCAATATTAGATCAACAGGATTTCCGAAACAAGGTTTTACACTTGTCGAAGAGCTTTGTTGATAAAAATTGTTTGCACATTAGTAGTATTGATCGTAAAATTTCTGAAGGTTTCAAGATAACGAAAGGTTTCCTTGAAAATAACCCTGATATAATTTGCATGAATGCTGATAAAGGCAATATTACAGTTTGTATGAAGAAATCGGATTATATTAGGGATATGGAGGATTTACTTTCCAATCGTGATAACTTTGAATTATTGAATGAAAATCCGTTGAAACAATTAAGAAGAGACACTTGCAAGATTCTAGAAAATTGGAGAAAGAAAGGAATTTTGGGAAAGGATATAAGATGGGCTGATATAAACACCGTAGACACAGTTCTTGCAAGATGTTATGGTTTGAGAAAGATTCATAAAGATGGCTATCCTTTGAGATTGATTATTTCAACTATTAACACTCCCATGAAATTTTGAGAACAAAACTTTAATTTGATACTTGAAGAATCAATTACAACTTCCAAATACAATATTAAAAATAGCTGGGAATTCCAAAAAAGTATTATGCAAAAAACTGATCCTGATGACCATGTAATGATTTCTTTGGATGTTGTTGCAATGTTTCCAAGTATACCCCTTGAATTGGTTAAACAGGCAATTTTAAATAGATGGGATCATATAAAAACACGTACTCGATTAAGTCAAAAAGATTTTATTGAAGGGATAGTTTTCATTATGAACTCAACTTATTTTAAATTCAATGGATCTTTTTATAGGCAAAAATTCGGTACTCCCATAGGTTCAGTCATTTCTCAGATTTTAGCAGAAATAGTTATGGAAGATTTGGAGGTCTTTGCTTTCAAGAAGCTGGATTTTGTTTTGCCCTTTTACTTTCGGTATGTTGATGATACCTTATTATGTGTTCCTCTAGCAAAGTTACAGGCAGTTTTTGATGCTTTTAATAGTTTTCATTCAAAACTTCAGTTCACCCATAACATAGAGAACAATAATAGAATCAGTTTTTTGGACGTAGAAGTAATTAAGGGTCAGGGTGGTAATATTATTACCAATTGGTATAGGAAAAGTACATATTCAGGTAGAATTTTAAATTTCTTTTCGGCTCATCCTTTTCAAAACAAAATTGCAGTAATCAAAAACTTAGTCGACAGAGCTCTAGGTTTGTCCCATATTTCATTTCACAAAGAGAATTTCAATATAGTTAGGAATATCCTTTTTCTTAATCATTACCCACAAAAGTTGATTGAGCAACATATCGCAATTAGAATTCAACAAATCAAAAACAAACAAAGTAACATTTTATCTACAGATAATCAGGAAGAATTGAGAGAATATAGTTCTTTCAATACTTTTTTCTTCCTTTTTTTGGTCAAATTTCGAAAACTATTGAATTTATGTTAAAAAAATTTAATATTCATACTATTTTCCGTATAACATTTAAAATTGATTCAATAATAATTTTTGGTAAAGATCCTTTAGATAAATTTCAAAAACGTGGTGTTGTTTACAAGATCACTTGCAAGATCTGTAAGATGACTTATGTGGGACAGACTGGCAGACTTCTTAATACTAGGGTGGAGGAACACAAAAGTGATGTTCGTTTAGGACGTTGTTATAAGAGTGTTCTTGCTAGACATACGAGAGGGTTTGTTGATGTTGACCATGAGCTTGACTGGGATAATGTTGAAATTTTACACAGTGAAAGTAATGAGAGAAAGAGAGAATTCATGGAAATGCTTTATATTAAAAAACAAAAAAAGTTGTCTATTAATTTAAAAACTGATTTGGATAAATTAAACAAAAGTTATTCTAGTATGATTAATTACATTTAGCAATACGTTTTCATGGGTCTTGACTTTCTCTCATTTCTTGTTTGTTTATAACGGATTTGTCTTTTGACCCACATTCAGTTGTCAGGTATCGAGGTGATAGCGTCGTTATTTCGTCGCTGTTCCTACTTGCTCTAAGTTTTCTTGCCTTGATAAGGGTGCCGTGTGAGCACCGAAACGTTAGTAAATATTGTGCATGCTTTCATATTGTGATTTGATAATAACAAAAATAAAAAAGACGAAATAAATAAAAAAGAGAAGAAAGGGGATTTGGTTGGTTGCCTTCTCATTTTTCTTTCCTCTTTTTTATTTTTGTGCAAAGAAACAAAAAATTTTTTGTTTTCAGGAATTGCAATAGGAGCATTTGGTGGTGTTTGTCCAATTTTGATCGTTGAATTCTTGTTTTATTTTGAGGAATTCTATACATTAATTACAGGTTGGTATCAAACCTTTTGTACATTAGGCCATTGCCGCGCTAAATCTAGAGGTATCATTTTTGTTACTATTTCTATTTCAAAAATATGAATTTAAAGAAATCCAATTTCGTGACCCGAGGTTTGCTTATTCTCTTTAACTCTATTATTATAATTACCTATGGTAAAATATTCCCCCCTATCGTTATAGAATTATAATTTTTATATTGTTTTTATTATTTTTCTTTCCATCACGCTTGCATCTAAAATTTTAGGTCAAATTATTAATAACAAAATAATTAATTAAACTAACAGTTATATAATTAAGCGCAAATTATTTAATTATTATAGAGTACGGTTGTGATATTAATAATCGTAATTATAATTATAATTATTGTTATTATTATCAACTTTTAAGTTCAATTATTAATACTAAAAGACATTTTATAACAATATTTAGTCGCTTTGTTAACTGGTAGGTACTATGTAATATAATAATCATGTAATTAGAAATAACCACTTCATTGTTAATAATAAAAAGTATATAGGGTAAAGGAACCAATTGTCGAGGAAATAGGCAACCTCAAAGTTTCCTATCCTATTTCTTATAAATGAAAACTCCTATAACTTTAATAATTATTTGGGTGGACAGTAAGTTTATCGAACTTTTATTTCTATATGTATTTTCTTTCCAAAAATTAGAATGTGATACATATTAAATGTGTCAAAAACACCATTTCTCGTGGTTCACTTGCCAATCGCTCGAGTGTTAGATCTATTTGACGAGTGCAGAGCCTAACCCAAAAATTAAAAAATGTATAAAGTTCAAATCGATTTATAATCATAATATAATTGATATTTAAAAACAGTAATTGAAAGTGTAGAAATAAAATTTCCTAAATAGTAGTTTGGAGTTCGTATTTTACCGCTGTTATCCTTACACAGCGGCCGCGAGCGTTGGCGGTGCCAACAGTCGCCTCTGGATGCTTTATTAGAGCTACCATCTGCCACTTCACAGGTTTTTAGTCACTTGCTTCCTGATGGTCTGGACAATTTCTTACAATGCGAAAGGTGTTTAATAAAACTGCCTTCTGAGCTACTGCCTGTACCCTACTGACTCCTAAATGTATAAGATGTTCAGTGCACCTTGCGTGCACATTGCCTGTAGCCGAAATCACAACCGGATGTATAGATGCATGTTTCACATTCCTCCATATTGTCTGTACTTTATGCATTAGCTCGCTATACTTATGGATCTTGGTTGTATAGGTTGCCTGCAAACTTGGGTGAGTGGACAAGCAATGTCGATAATGTACTCTTCCACCTTTTTTTTTCTCGCATCACGATGTCGGGTCGATTGGCTCGGATTTATATGAGGAAACTATGCAGCAAATTTCGTCCTAAAATTGTCTCCTTTTTCGCGTGTGATTTGAAACTTTGCACTTTCATAGTAGAGACGCACCAATTTCTCTTTCATTGTGGTATCCCACTTGATGCTCTTCCAGGGTATTTATGTTGAGGTGGTTGGCTGAAAATAGCTAACGCTAGCCAAAGTATCCTCAGCAGGCACAGTTGATGTTCCACTGATTACCGTTTGTCGCAGATGTTGTTGCTAGCCAGCTGTTTGACACTTGAGATCTGTCGGACCATCTCGCAGCTCACCATCACCATTTTCCCGCATGCTCTGGCCCCCATCGGTGGCTCCACGGGCGCCCCGACGATCCTCGGGAAGCGACAAGCATTTAAAAATATTCAAAAGACTCTCCATGATTCATAAGGGTTTTGGTGTTCGTCTTAGTCCCTTTCCTCTTCGTTCTCTGCCTGTCTGACATAAGAAACCCTGTCAGTAGCAATGCTACCGTCAACATAGCCGTTATTCGCTACTAAACACGGTTATTATTTTTATTATAAGAAATTGCAGGCTCCGGAAGCTACGGTCATGGTTCCTTGAAGGAACCAATCCTAAAGCAAATGGAACGTGTACGCAATCCACTCCTGCTACCTATATCCCAGGAGGTAAGCAAGAGCGGGAAATTTATGCAAGAGACTTCGTACAACACTGTTCCTTGGAGTCCGGTCTCTAGCCGCGGATGACCTTACGCAGCAGACGGCACAGTTGGAGATGAAAGTTTCACCTCTGGATACTTTTTTAGAGCTACCAATCTTTGTAGAATGTTATGAGGAACAGTTTTGACGGAACAGATGAAGTGATCCCAGAAAAACAGCCTTTTGCATCCGGTTTGCGATGGACTGAGCCTGACGCTGGCAAGCCGGGATTTTGTTGAGTTGGCTCAGAAATGAAGCTTTCATACCTCCAAGACAGCCGATTATGAGGACTACAAGATGGACTTTCTAGAATTGGTACAGCCTGCTCAGCTCGAAAAGAAGTGTTTCATATTTCGCCCCTTTTTTTCTTCCTCCTTTGCTGTGATATTACCATCGGCTGGTGCCGAGAATTCAATCACGTAAATGATCGTTTTCCGATCTCGGAGGAAAATATCAGGCTTTATAGCACTGATACGTTGAGTGGTGGAGAATGAGAAATTCCAGTAGATCTTACACTGATCATTCTCCACAACCGACGCGTGTTCCCCCTGGGCGTACGGCAAGACGGGCAATAGATCAACACCATAGAAGTGCCTCAGATGGTTATATACCACTTTTAGAGCCGCATTGTGTCTCTATATGTACCCGTAGCATGCATACTTTGAGCATCCACTGAGAACATGTCCAAGTGTTTCTGGCTCTTTCTTGCATGCTCGGCAATTGGTATAGCCTACAGGTACACTCATTATGCGCGCGCGGTAAACTAAGGTGTCTGTAACGCCGTCTTGACGGGCAAAAAGAAATCTCTCAGTCTCCGATCACAATCGAGCAGACTTGAGAAACATGTTGAACGGACCCATCGATAGATATTCTCTACGTATAATGTCGTAGAATTGACCATGAATGGGCTTGTCAGCATGTTCTCTTAGTAGAAGCGAATGTTCTGCTTCCTGTACACGACTTTTGAGCACCAAAGATTTTAGTGATACTAGGCCATGTGTAGTGTCGCTGGAATCAAATGGGAGAACAAGCTCCTCTGCAGCACTATCTGCGGCAAGGTTCATGTTGATATAAGAGTCGCAAAAGAGAAACTATGCTATTCAGAACTAAGGAGGCTGTAGCCAGAACCGTTCTTCGATGAAGACACTCCAAGTTTAGCAAACCTTTACCTCCTTCATCTGGAGGGACGTATATTCGAGGTAGGGAAGATCTAGGATGATGACTGGGATGGATTGTCATCATCTTGCGCGTGCAAGATTTTTACTGCACCAAATGTGGAGAGCAGTATAGGAACGGCCAGCATATTGGTCGCCTGGATCTTATTCTTCCCAGTTTATTCGGAAGCCCAAATTTTTCTGAGATTTTGGCGATACCTTTTTTTAAGGGCCGTTTTTAATACACGCACATTTTGGGTTTCCGCTCGCGGTATTCCAAGATTTGTACATGTTTCTCCATTACCCAGATGTTGAAGGCTACTTCCACCTAGGGGGCTTTTATAAACCACGAGGCCCAATTTTGGCCACTTCTTGACTCCCCCACCCCACCATGTAATCCACCACGGCATTCTCGTAGACCCCCCCCCCCCTCGGGTGCTACGTGGTTTATGGAAGGCCCCTAATTGACAATTCATGTACTTTGTTGAAAATTCGTTGTTTTTTTTTTTTTTTTGGGGGGAAAAGAATTAATGTTTCTGGTTTAAAAATCAAGTATGTGAGTTGAAATTTATTTACTTTGTGATGTAATATTTTTGGAATTATTATTGTTTTTAGTAAACATTTTTCTGTTTTCTGACCATGCGTTTTATTTATTATAACACCTAAGTGTAAAACCACGTGGCTCGTACATGGACCCCCCCCCCCCATGTAGACCAACGTGGCCTTTTGTCGAACCCCCCAACCCCCTAAAGAAACCATGTGGTTCATGGAAGGCCCCCTATGAGTTGAACATCCTGATCGTCACGCGATGACGTAATTTCTAGTCTTCCTTGGTCACAAGGATGTTAAGGTCCTCTTCAGAGGAAGCGCAGAGTTTAATGTCGTCCACGTAGAAAAGGTGGTTGACCTTACATATATTCTATTCTGTTCGGCTCGCCTCATAGGTATCCAGAGCTTTTGCCTCAGAGCACAATAGATACAGGCAAGAGGGAGATGCAGAAAAGTATTGGACTTAGAGAGCCTCCTTGGAAGACCCCCCTATTATATTTGACGTATATGGTAGTCAGTTGTGTTATGACAAACCTTGTCGGCCACAAGAGCATATGCTCTTTTAAGCATCTCACTATTTTCGGATGCACCTCCAGGCACTCAAGGAGCTTGATAAGTAGCTCATGGTTCGTGTCATCGAATGCTTTATGGTAGTCAATCCAAGCCATGGACATACTGCGTCGATACCTGATCGAGTCCTTGGTAATACACCTGTCTATTAACAAGTTCTCCCTGCAAACTGTCAGCCTTCTCTTGCATCCACGCTGTTCAACTATTGCACTTCATACCGTCTCGATAGATGTTAATATCCTCTCTTTGAGGATGCCAGTGGATAGCTTGTAGCTGGTATTTGAACAAGCTATGGATGGGTCTGTAGTTCTTTGGACTTGACAGATCTCCGGTGTTAGAGATCATTACCGTGCGTCCTTCCACTAGCCGCTGCGGGATGGGCTGTTCTGCGTTTCAGAAAGTAGAAAATATACAAGCTAGATGTTGGTGTGGAGAAGTGAACTTCTTCCACCAAAAGTTGTTGATTTTATCTGTCCATGGCTCTGAAAAGTTCTTAGTTCTAGCGATAACTTTCTTCACTTCTTCAGCAGTAATTAGTGGACATTCTTCCTCTGGACCTTGTAACCTTTGCCTTTGGCACAAGTTACGATAGAGTGATATATCTGAAGCGTCTTCATTTAGCTGATAAGTATCTCCATATACTTGCTCCCAGAAGACTGGAATCTCTTCTCGACTAGGCGCATTTTTAACGGCATATGACGTTTTATTGAACAGACGGGAAGGATGAGTAGAAAAGATGGAATTTTCCTGAATCCACTTTACTCGCCGTTCAAGGCGCTCTTTCGCTGTTGAAAGAGATATTATTTTTTGCGTCCAGTGCTGCTTGATGGTCAACAGTTTACACTTATTCAGCTTGTGATTTGCTTTCCTTAAGTTTCGAGCAAGTGCCCTAACTTTTGGAGTGAATTTTTTATTTAATGTTATGTAGCTAATCACGCACTGAACATTTGATGCCTGCCGTCTCGCCGTTTCAATTTTAAACTGAAGCTATGCAATACGCTCGCGAGTCTTACTCAGGCGTACTGAAGTATCGTTACTTCTATTGTCGCTAAGCAGGGAGACCGCCTTCTCGTAAACTACACAATTCAGAGTCCAGGGATTAACATCTTCGGGAAGCAAATCGGGGAGAGCAGTATTAGCTTCCGCTATATCCTGAGGAAGACTTTTTGTTGGATTATTGTTCTCCTTCTTCTCATGTTGGCATTATCGGCTATCTGCAAAGGTCGTCTTGGTGGAACGGGTGGAATGTTTGTTGGTGGATATTGCTCTTCTAGGTAAAGAGCTTTATATCCTTTTTTTTGCCAAAAGGATACCTTATCTCTTAAATACTGAGGCGTTTTAAGCCATATTCACACGAGCGGTTCCCGGTTCCGATTACGGTTACGATTGGAACCGTCGACCAATCAGCGCGCAGCACGATCCGGTCCCGGTTCGGGTTGCGCGTTTAGGTTTCTCTCTATTTTTCAACCGCGGCGATTTCGACCGGGCCACGATCGTTGCTGATCGTAGCCAATCACAGCGGTCGATAATGTCACGTGACTCGTCAGCTGTTGTCGCCATTCCATAAGTTTCCAAATTCATTATCGACTACTCGCCATTCTGCTTCTGTTGTAAGAATCTTGACATAATCCGCTTTTAAAATTTTAATTATCGCATAGCAGACTTCTCTGATAATGCCAGATATGGTAGATTCGCTAATGCGATAAGTGCAGTGTAGTGAGTTCAGAGTTTCTCCTCAAAAAAATGATCATATTCATAAAAAAAATTTGTAATAAATATGTATATTAGGGTTGGTCGAAAATGAATATTTTTGAAATTCGAAATCGCTACAATGCGGAAAAGTTATGGACATTTTTTTATCGCATTTGCAAATAGGAGAAAAATTATTTGAGGTACATTAAAACTTTTTAGTGACAAAAATACATTAGCAAAAAAATCCCCAAGACCCAGAAATCGAAATTGTTAATACAGCCAATTTTTGGATTTTGGTATTTTGTGAATTTATCTTTATAACTTGTAGTTTAAACATTTTTCTGGGCATGTGTGGATTTTTAAATATAGAAATACACTAGAACAAGAATCGACAAGACCCAGGAATCGAAATTGGCAATACAGCGAATTTTTTAAATTCTGATTTTGGTATTTTATGAATTTATCTTTGTAACTTGTAGTTTAAACATTTTTCTGAGCATGTTTGGGTTTTTAAACATAGAAATACACTAGAAAAAAGATCTACCAAAATAAAAATAAAATAAAGAAACACCGCTTCAACATTTTTAAGATTTTCTGTTTCTCATTTTCATTTTATGGTCTCGTCGATTTGTTTGCCAGTGTATTTCTAGGTTGAAAAATTCCACACAAGCTCGAAAAATGTTAAACTTATAGATAAAAAAAATTAATTCTGTTAGATACAAAATTTCGAAATAAGAAAATTTGCTGTCATTCCACTTTCAATTCCTGGGTAATGTCGATTTTTTTCTAGTGTATTTCTATGTTTAAAAAACCCACACATGCTCACAAAAATGTTTAAACTACAAGTTATGAAGATAAGATCATAAGATACCAAAATCAACATTTTAAAAATTCGCTGTATTGCCAATTTCGATTCCTCCGGCTTGGGGATTTTTTTTCTAATGCATTTTTGTCACTAAAGAGTTTTTATGTACCTCAAATAATTCTCCTCCTATTTGCAAAGGTGTTAAAGAAAATTTCCGAAAACAGTGGTAAATTAAATAGGAATTACCGCTCACAAAATGATAGATTGAAATCCGAAAAAAAATTGATAAGCCTTTTTTAACCTCCAGGTATGTAAAGAAAAATTGAAACTCACTAAAATTTAAAAACTCTGCAAACAACAAATTTTTGAAACCTTTTTTTCGAGCGCGGGAAACCAAGCTGCATGTCGTATATATAGTATATAGGGTTTCACAGCATCCAAAAAAAGTTGGAAAGTGTCCACATCCATTCTCAAACATCCGCGAATGAATTGTGACTCGTTTTAAACATGATGTGCTTTTTAAAATTTATAACGAAATCCACAATTTCCGAATGTATCGATACAATAAAATAAAAAATTCTCATATTGTCCATTTTTATTAAGTACTTAAAACCATTTCATATTTTGCGAGTAAATAACATGTTTTCCTCCTGAATTTCATTGGATCTTCCAATGACAACTCCAAAAATAGGTTATCGTGAATTCTATACTGTTTTCTACGCAATAAGCAACGTTTCACCCACTCATTACGTTGTCCTCTTTTTCTTTTACTCTCTTCTGTGATAATAATAAATCCCATAAGCATACACATCAATTTTCGCTTTTTTTGGCGAGTATATTTTTCACAATATACGAAGACAACAGTGACGGCGGCAATCGTGGGTGAAAGCGATGCACCGTGCGCATGAACCGGACCGTCAATCGTAACCGTAATCGGAACCGGGAACCGCTCGTCTGAATACGGCTTTATGAGCATATTCCGAGTGCATATTGACCCAACGTTCATGTAAGCTCTGCATGGATCCTCTTCGCGCCGGTGAGCTTCTTTGCCAACAGGTGAGGATGTCCCACCTGAGTTGGCCCGGGACCATTGCCTGGTCATCTCCTCGGTTCGGTCATATTGCCACTCCCATTGGCCTCCATCAGAGAGAGGCCTACTGTGGGTGGCACTACGCGATACTGGTGACGTAACCGCATAATTCGTTGCATTGGGGAGTTAGACCAATGTCACGTGGCTGACTGCAAGAGCCGGAGCTCTCGAGCGATGGGGTCACCCGATTATTATTATTATTATGAGAAGTTGTAGGCTCCGGAAGCTACGATCATGGTTCTTTAAAAGCAACCAATCCCGACGCAACTGGAACGTGTACGTCATCCGCTTCTGCTCCTTCTGTCCTAGAAGATAAGCAAGAGCGGGAAATTTACGCGAGATAACATCGGGCAACACTGTTCCTTGGAGTCACGTCTCTAGCCGCGGATGATCTTACGCGGAAGACGGGACAGTTGGAGATGAAGTTTCACCTCTGGATACTTTTTTAGAGCTACCAATCTTTGTAGAATGTTATGAGGAACAGTGCTGACGGACCAGATGAAGTGATCCCAGAAGAACAGCCTTTTGCATCCGGTTCGCGATGGAATGAGCCTGACGCTGGCAAGCCGGAATCTTGTTGAGTTGGCTAATAAATGAAGCTTTCATACCTCCAAGACAGCCGATTATGAGAACTACAAGATGGACTTTGAAGCCTTGGTAGAGCCTGCTCAGCTCGAAAAGAAGTGCTTGATATTTCGCCCGTTTTTCTTCCTCCTTTGCCGTGATATTACCATCGGCTGGTGCCGAGAATTCAATCACGTAAATGATCTTGTTCTTCAGATCTTGGAGGACAATATCAGGCTTCGTAGCACTGATACGTTGAGTGGTCGAGAATGAGAAATTCCAGTAGATCTTACACTGATCATTCTCCACAACGGACTCGAGTTCCCCATGGGCGTATGGCAAGACGGGCAATAGATCAACACCATAGAAGTGCCTCAGATGGTAATATAACACTTTTAGAGCCGCATTGTGTCTCTCTATGTACCCGTATCGTGCATATTTTGAGCATCCACTGAGAACATGTCCAAGTGTTTCTGGCTCTTGCTTGCACGCTCGGCAGTTGGTATCGCCTACAGGTATATTCATTATGCGCTCGCGGTAAACTAAGGTGTCTATAACGCCATCTTGACAGGCAAAAAGAAATCCCTCAGTCTCCGATTTTAATCCAGCAGACTGGAGAAACATGTTGGACAGACCCATCAAGAGCTCTCCTCTACGTATAATGCTGTAGAATTTACCATGAAGGGGCTTGTCAGCATGTTCTCTTAGTAGAAGCGTATGTTCTGCTTCCTGTACATGACTTTTGAGCACCAAAGGTGTTAGTGATGCTAGGCCATGTGTAGTGTCGCTGGAATCAAATGGGAGGCCAAGCTCCTCTGCGGCGCTATCTGCGGCATGATATAGTGGCATGCCAAAGAAAATCAACATGTTTTTGAATTTTCCAGAACTAGAACTTGATACTGGTCACAGTTTCCGCAGAACTTCTGCAACACTGCTTGTTGATGATGAAGCTGATATTACCACACTTAAACGTCATGGTAGGTGGAAATCACCAACAGTAGCAGAAGACTATTGTATAGAGTATTCGTTGAATAATAAGAGAAACATAGGCGAGCAAATAAGAAATTTTTAAAAATAAGCAGGCAGAATGAAAATGTCGAGCTAAAGATATCCTTCATTCAGTAGATGTATTTGCGTTACAGTCAACTTTCAGATAAATATTCTGCTTCCTCTTTTTTTCTTAAAAATGATTGGAAAATTTACAGATTACAAGATCTCCGTTACATGGCAAGTGGCACTTCTCATTTTCGACAATTGACTCTATTTTCCTAGGAGCGTTTAGCGAAGCGTTTATTAGAGCTAATGCTGTAAGAGAGACAGGGAGTTGGACAACTAGATAGTATGTGTCCTGGATGCTCGCGGTGTGCATGACACGCTCTGCAGCTATCATCGGGAATGTATTGGCTTAAAATGTGACGACGGTATGCTAGAGTGGAAATGACACCATCTTGACATGTCAAAATAAAACCCTCCGTCCCCGACTTCAATCCGGTACTCGAGATGGATAAGATTTGACGCATTTTGCTCACCCCTGATATTGAACTCAAGGCCGAGTGTTTCAGCAGCCTCCTCCGCTGCTTTGTACAGAAACGCCCCTTTGCCCACTTCTTCGTGTTTCCTGACCATTTTAAGAAGAGGATCTTGTCCATTTGCAACTATATGTGCTGTACCCAGAATAATTCTATTGTGAAGACATTCAAGATTCAGTATTCCGCGACCACCTAGGCGACGTGAGATGTAAAGTCGCGGAACAGAAGACTTAAGGTGCATGCTCTTGTTCATGTGCAAAACCTTTCGCGTCCCGATATCAAGGGATCTGAGCTCGTCCTTCGTCCATGGAACCACTCCAAATGAATAGGGTACTACCGGGACGGCAAGCATGTTCATTGCAGATACTTTGTTTCTCGCCGACATTTCGGAAGACCAAATCTGCCGAATGAGACGTTTGTATCTGCATCGGAGAGTATCCTTTATAGATGTCACGTCCTGAATGCGGCTCTGTGGCACGCCCAGGTATGTATAGGTCTCTCCAGCGCAAAGGTGTCGGATAGCGCTTCTGTCAACGAGCTCAGGATCTTCGGGGATGTCATGAAGTTTTCCTTTCTTCAAATTAACCTTGGCGCATTTCTCTAACCCGAATTCCATTCCAATCTTCTGAGTGTATTCTTTGACAATCCCTAGAGCTAGGTGTAGTTGCTTTTTAGTTTTAGCATAGATCTTGAGATCATCCATGTGAAATACATGAGTCACCTTATGCTTTCGATTTCCAGGTTTGTCGCAGAAGTACCCTTCGGAATGGCGAAGTGCGAGAGATAGTGGCAATAATGTGAGGCAAAAGAGGAGTGGGCTCATGTTGTCGCCCTGGAAGACACCTCTCTGAAAGGTGACGGTGTTAGTTGTCACACGATGTTTTCCAGACGAGATAGTAAATCTGATTTTCCAAAGCGCCATCAATCTCTCTATGCACCTCACGATGTGCGGATGAACCTTTAAGCTTTCCAACCGACATATGATAAGCCTATTGGCGGTTGAATCGAAAGATTTTCGGTAGTAAATTCAGGCCATCGATAGGAAGCGCTCGCGCTGGTGGGATGCTGCGTCTTTACAGACACATCTATCGATGAGCAGGTTCTCCCGACATCCTGCTACGCCTTTCTTTGAGCCACGTTGTTCGTACATTTCTCGCCACACAGGTCCGATTGTCCAAACAATCCTATCATTTAGGTTAGCCGTATAGATCTTATAGAGTGTGTTCAGACAAGTGATTGGCCTGTAATTTTTCGGGTCAGCTAAGTTGCTCATCTTTGGAATGAGTACTGTGGGCCCTTCCACAAAGCACTCCGGTATAGGCTCTTCCGACTTTAGATATGAGGTGAAAATGCAGGCCAGATTATGGTGGGTTGAAGAAAACGTCTTCCACCAGAAGGCCTTAATACTGTCTGGTACCAGAGCGGAATAGTTCTTCATGCTAGCCAGAAAAAAGTTCCCCACGGAATGAAAGAACTGGATGCTTTTCTAAGAAAAAGGCGACTCCCGCCAAAAAACTGTAGAGAGCAGTCTTCTCTCTCTCTCTCTCTTACCAACTTATCCCTTACACATATTAGGCCCCATACACATATCAACATCGCAGTCTCACCTTACCCCCCCCCCCCCACCCGTCGAGCCACTACCGCCCAAGCTTTGGGCGAGACATTGGCCGACTCACTGCCCGGCTGCGGCCAGGACGACACCCTGTATAAGTGTACTTCTCGCTGTCTTCTTGGTTATTGTGAGAAATCTCTCTATACTCCAACAGGTACGGTGATCCTCATCGTATTACATCAGGTGCCCCCCTCCCCACCTCTCTCTTACCATCAGCCCCACTCCCGCACGTAAAAAGCTAACATTAATATGAATTTTTGTACTGAATTTTTGTACTCAACTTGCTAGTTTTTTTTGTATTTGTTACTACATTGTATATGCACAATAAGCTTTATAATGCTTATTGTTTTTCTACTTTTTAGTTATCTATGTGCCTTCTTTGTTAGTTTTTAGTCTCTTTAGCTATAGCCTTATGGAAATCTTGTTTAATTTTTTAACGAATTTCGGACAATTTTCTGTCTATTAGTCTTTGACAATTATGTACCTGCCTATTACCATGAATTCACACATCACTTTATGTCCAGTACCTTTCATAACATAGCCGTGTCCGAGACCTTGTTTACGCCTAACATTCCCTCGAACCTCGTAACACTTGAGCATTACTCACTTTTATGTAGACATAAACATGAGAGAAGAGGGGGTGAGGCTTGTCTCTATATGTATGACAGCTTAAGGGGTTTACAGACGGGAGCGAGCCCTCTTGCCAATAACTCAACTGCAGAGTACCGTTTGATCAAGGTATCGTTGCCTCAGGACAGCGTGTTGGTGGGTGTGATTTATAAACCTCCGATTTGTAAACCTCAGTATTTAAAATCAGTAGTGTTCTCCACCGGATTATCTATAGTTTCCCATAATACCACAAAGCACTGATCACTACAGTACATAGATTAACTTGATGATTGTTGAAGACCTAGACAAGGTAATTTCTTCGATTCAACACTCAATCTCATTCCTCTTAAACGATGAGCCATCAAAAAATCTAGTATCATTTTTATGTCCATACGTCATCTCTAAAATATAAATGACACTGAATTTCTTGAGAACCTTTCTACCTATAACTGGAAAAGCATTTTTAATGAAAAGGACATCAACAGGAAGGTAATTTCTTTCACTACATTTTTATCTGCAGCTTTTGATAAATTGGCACATTTCCATACCCTCCAAGGACAAAAGATGTCCACTCCTCCTTGGATAATTTCGTCCATCGAAGATTTCATGCAAGAAAGAGATCAAAAAACGTAGATTGGCTAAAAGAACTAACAGTAGTGTCATTCGAGCCGAATTTCGTAAATTGAGACTATATTTCAATGCTATCAAAAACAGCAATAAAAATGAAAACATCTGGCTTTTCTTAAGAAGATTGTGTCTTATTTCCCCTTCATACCTCGCTCCTGATAAAAATGTATTCCCTACAGATCTTTTACCTGCCTCCACCACTCTACTTTTGATGATATGATTCGTCTTACTTTTTGATACTTGAAAACAGGCGATTATTCGCCGTATTCCTGAACCACCTAACCCTACCTCTCCCAAAAACGTTCATCCTATATCTATCATATGCGCCTTATCTAAACCTTTCGGACGCATTGCCCATCGGCAACTTACGGTACAGCTTGAAACTAACAATTTAATGGACCCAATGCATTCCGGATTTCGAGCCAGGCACTTATGGCTTCACTTAAAGTAAATTCTGACCTAAAACTGGCAATTGGAAGAAGGGAGATCACGGTTGTTGCCCTTTTTGACTTTTGTAAGGCGTTTGATAAAGTTCAACATAATCTACTATTGAATAGGATCAAATCGCTTAACCTCTTTAACATGATGATTAAATGGTTTGAATCTTATCTAAGTAACAGTTTTTAAAGAGTAAAAATTAGCAATGGTGAGCGGTCTGATTGTGGTGAGGTTAAGAATAGTGACCCTCAGGAAACCACACTTGCCCCTACTCTATTTCATATTTATACCTAATAGTTTGAAATTTCTTTGTATATTTGAACATAAAAAAAGGGCTTTCGTTTCCATCACCAATAGAGTTTACACGGTGCTTTTCGAGTGCTGGCATTTTTTGGCTAGTGAGAAGGGAAGAGTTGATTAAATACGATGAGGATGTAGTGAGTAACGAGTTTGGCGTGAAAGTTTGAATGTGAATGAAGTTAGTGATGGAAATTGAGTTTAAATTAAAAAATAGAAGAGTTGGTGAGAGGTGATTTTTAGGTTAATTCGGGTTTGGTGGGAAATTGGGTGATCTGGGAAAAGGTAGGAGTCGTAAGGGGGTGAACGGAGGAAAAGAAAAAACGACCACATACGTATTAAGAAAAAGTAAAAAGAGGGGGGGGGGGGGCCACACGCGCCGCCCACACTGAGAAAAGAGATTTAAGAGAATGAAATTCTGCGTTTAAGACTCACTTAAGTTGAAAGAAGAATGGAAGGGGAAGCAAGGGCGAAGAGGAAAAAGAATATAATAGTTAAGGGCGCCAGCTATAGTAAAAGAGATAAAAAGACTAGGGGGGAAGAAGAACGGACAGAATGTTTTTAGTTGAAAATTGATCTTGTCTAGCGGAAAAATCATGTATTTTAGTTGAAAATTCGTCTTCTGTGGTAGAATATTAATGTTCTTGGTGAACAATTCATCTTAGAGTTTGACAATTAATTTCGTTGGTTGAAAATTCAACTGTTTTGCTGAAAATTTGTTTTCTCATGGTTAAAAATTAGTTATTTTAACTTTGAATATAACTATTCCATGTTGGGATGAAAAATTATCTTTTTTAATTGAAAATTCGTCTTTTTTGGTAAAAAATTAATCTTTTTGGCTCAAAATTAATTTTTGTTTGTTAAAGATTCCTAATTTTAGTTAAAAATTAATTTATTTGCTTGAAAATTTTACCATTTTGCTTAAATCCTTGTATTTTGTTAAAAATTAATCTTTTTTGGTAGAAAATTGATTCTATTTGTTAAAAATTTATCGTTTTTTTGAAACATTAATTTATGTCGTTGAAAGGTTAGCTAAACCTTCAGGTTGCTCTCATAAGATTGCAGATAAGCAGATTGCATGCAGAAAGTCCACAAGAGTGATAGAGATGGAGAACAGTGTGTCCTTTTCGCTCTTGTGGGCTTTCTGGATGCAATTTGCTGAACTGCAATCGTGTGAAAGGACCCTTATAGTACAGTTTGGCGATTATGCCAATCTCGTTTTACATTTTCATGAAAATAATAGTTGAACACTTCTGCCTTTCTACCAAAGAATTGGACCCCGATATTAAGAAAATTATAACTTCTTTACTCAGGACGTAACATTAAGTTTTTGTTTAGCCTTTTGAAATTATACACACAAAATGATTTGATGAGGTACCCTGTCCTGTCTGCTGAAATATTTTTCAGAATATAATTATAGGATATGACATTTCCTATCCTAAAGTATAATAACCTTTAACCAAACAAAGTACATAATTAAAAAATGAAATAAAGGAGAATAGCGGTGAATTCTCCTGAATTACAGAAGAGAAACCTAATCATCCGTTATATTAAAAGGTAGTTTTGGGCATCTGTAGGTAACTCTTTAAAGAATGAAATGTTGACGAAAGCTACTTCTTAATATTCTATAAGGATTAGGTTTCTCTTCTATAATTGAATACGTGATAGTGACATTTTGTCACCTTTTTGGGAAATTTGGCACCTACTTCATCTATTTGGGAAATTCTTGACCTTTTTCACCTTTTTTTGATAATGTCGCAGAATTGGTGGCCAAAGAAATAGGTTTGGTTTTCACAGAAATGGAGACGATACGAATTTTCACGATTTTACACACAAGGAAGTGGGCCAACAAAGTTTGTTTTTGGACCCTGAAAAATCGAATTATTTGTTTCAAGAAATCATAGAATCACATTACAAAATTGTTCAAATTAATCAACTGTTAAAGTATTTATTAAATAAACACTGTCTTCTGCGTATATAAAGTATATACGCATATCTATTATATATACGTATATATAGTATATGAAGTATCAATTATATCCATGATCGTGATATTATTTTCATTAATATAGGTTATCCAAATTTTTCGTTTAAAATCTGATTGAAATTTCAGTTTTATTTTCAAGTCCGGAGTGAAATTCTAAACAAAAACTATAAAATGAATAAAATGATGCCGATCTCTACTCATTTATATTTCTACGAATGATCCTTTTACTTCATTTACATATTATTGAATTACTATTTGTCATAATTTTTATTTTTTTTGAATTAATATTATTTTCATTTTTCATTTTTTCGAACTCTCCTCACTAGTTTAAGTAATAAAATAATAATGAACATTAATTTACATTCTGATTCAACGTATAAAAAATTGTTTTTACACCTATTAAAAAAAAAACTGGACCTTTTTTTAACGACAATAGGTACTGTGATAATTGAATTCAGGAAAATTAAGAACAGGAAGGGTGAAACGACGAAGGGGTCAACTCACAAATGAAGGGTAGAAATGCAGAAGGAGTCAAGCGCCAAATTTTCGAAATCGGTTTTACTAGCTCAAAAAATCAGATAAATTCTAATACACATGCCTGCCAAAGGATTTTTTTGGGGCATCATTTTTCAAAATTCCCACTAAAAAAAGAACAGCAGGAGGGGTCAAGCGCCAATGTATACTTGATCCCGATCGATCGTCGCGCCTGCGCAGTATCGAGAAATCACGATCGTAGCAGACGAAAGGGCACGTGTGTTTTTGTGTTTACAGTAAAAGTTTGTCGTTTTTTAAAAATTAAAAACAATGTCACATGCCTCCGTTTTATGATATTTTTTCTACGATTTTATAATAAAAAGTTCAACAAAAACTTTCCTTGAATATCTTGAATCAATCACATTCTGAAAATATTGATATAGTACAATCTACGATAGGATAAAATAATAAATTGCTTACTTCTAATTTCAACGGACATAATGTTACAAGAAGAAACCCAATATAAGGAAAATAATAATAATCGCAGTAATTATTGCCGTTTTAAAGTTTTCCGAGAAGCTTTTCTAACCTCAAAGTAAAAAATCCAATTTCATTTTTCTCGACAATGGTTAATTATTTTTAATTTTTATTGGGTCCTTCCATTCAGTACTAAATAACCTAAAACCCAATTTCTCATTTTTTGGAAATATGCAAAATTGTTGCTGCTATCGTCATTTGAAGTTGAAATGTCAGTTTTACGCTATTTCGAAGTCATGATTGGATTTTCAAATTTCTCGTAACTGCGTGATTTTTTTCAAACAAACTTTTTGGAAATCAATTCGTCCATTCAGTAGCTAGAATTCAAATTTTTAGTTTTTCCTTAAATTGCAAATTGACTCCACAATTAATGTTGAAAGATGTTAAAAGTCGATACGGACCCGAAATCTAACCTCGAAACGTGAACTGTTTCATTAATTTTCTCGAAACCGGATAGCTTTTTGTGAGCAAACTTTTTTTAGCTCGATAGAGCATGAAAGTATCTCGAAAGTACTTTCTTATTTTTTTCTTAAATGGTCCTGCTGAATTTACAACATGTTTTTAGTCTCTCCTGAAAAAAGTGAAAAATGGCGCTTGACTCCTTCTGCATTTCTACCCTTCAAATTTAAAAAATGGGTTTTCGCTGAGAAAATCTGAAAAAATTGAAATAAATATTTCCTAAGAGCGTATGATTCAATTCGCTTCTTTAGTTCTTTTAATAAACGCTAAATAATAAAAGGCGTGAAGCGCTTGCACAGTGATGTTTAGCAGTCATCCAACATGTGCTCATGATTTTCAAATGGCAAATTTGTCTGTTAATTTGCGGAACCAAATGACTTTGAAGTAAATTTTATTTTAGTAAATTCTTTAGTTCAATATCTTGGAAGCAGGTTTTTATTTTCAAATTGCGAATCGCAACATTAATCAACGTTCAGCGCGTACCCTGTTATACGACGACCTGAAGCTACAACTTTGTTCTATTCAATTCATAGGGAAGAGAAGAGTAATTTGGCGCACCCTTATTTATAGCAAAACTATAATAGTTAGACTCCCGAAAATAGTTCCATCGACAAAAAGCGGCTAATATCACAATGAACTGTTATTAGGAATTCTACCACAACTGAAAGAAGGAGCATACGGAGATGTCTGACAAATTCAAAAAAAATTCGGATCTCAGTTCAAGACAAAAAAGGAGACGTTTATCAACTATCCGTGAAAATAGGCATGATGTAGAACAGGATGCTGATGCTTCTACGTCTGATGAGCCTCAAAGATTGCAAGATGAGCCGTTTGATACTTTTGTTGATGACGATGTCATCCAATATGCCCTCGAGGAACAAGTTTCGGATGATGACGCAGCAAGTCAAAGCTCTCATGAGGAAGACATCGCAGAAGATTTGGAAGATGAAAATATTCCGGAGAGAAATTTAAACAACCAGGATACCAGTGGATCGAGCGATTTAGAAAACGAGGACGCAAAAGCTGATATTCAACCAAATATTGCGGATTTGCAGAGAAGGGCTTTAAAAAATGCTTTTCTCGCAGCCAATATCAAACATAGCCAAGGGAACATCTTACTAAAAACATTGAAACAGATTCCTTTCAGTTTGATTTTATTACGGCCATACCACGCTGAAAAAACCAGTTCTCGTCCGATCACTGAAGTTAAGCAGCGTTGGGCGCGGTTAGTACTTGGATGGGTGACCATTCGAGAATACTGCGTGCTGTTGGCCCGTCGTGGGTGTGGTGAGCCCACACTTGTAGTTATTTACTACAAGAAACTATCCACCTAGAAACACTACCCGAATCGGGTAGTGTCACGCCTACCCTGAAAGGGAAATGGCTTAATGGTATACTTACTTACTTACCCAAGGACTCACGAACTGTATTGGCTACCCCGACTATTGTTGCCAGTACTCAAGTTCAACACATGGCAGGTGGTCAATATCTACATATTGGTTTCAAAAAGACACTTTCAAAAAAATTGGAAAGTCTTACTGTGAATACGTTGCCAGAAAATATCATTATTGACTTTAGTACAGATGGTGCTAAAGTGGATAAAGGCTTGGATCAATTTTGGCCACATCAATATAGATTATTCAATATTCCAAATAAAAGACCTATTATAGAAGGGATATTTAAAGGAAGACACAAACCATCCAATCCTTTCAAATTTTACGAACAATTCGTTGAAGAAGTTATACAGATATGTCAAGAAGGTAGAATTTTAATAAGGAATCGAAGACTGCCCTTGATATTACGAAGCTTTATTGCCGATGCATCTGCGAGAGCATTCGTTTTAAATCACTATGGTCACAATGCAACACATGCATGTTCCAAGTGTAAAGTAGAAGGTCACCGATGTACAGTCGCAGGCTTTAAAAGTACAACAGTCTTTCAAGGCATCAGACACGAACTTAGAACAGACAATGATTACCAGAATCTCGTAGACGATGGTCATCATAAGGGCCGAAGTCCTTTAGCCCCTCTGTTGGGGTTAGTTACACGGGTTCCATTTGAAGCTATGCATTGTGTTTGGCTGGGAAATGTTAAAAAGGTCATTTCTGCAAATGTGGATGGAAAATTTGGATTTCAAAGATTAAATTAGAGGAAACCACAGATCACAAATTCTAGAATGATAATGCTTCAATCCTACTGCCGATCAGAATTCAATCGCCATCCAAACGAAATTACCCTGTGTCATCATTTTAAAGCAACTGAGTTCCGACAATTTTTTTTGTACACTTCACCGGCTGTTTTAAGGAATGTTTTTCATTCTCATGATTCTACACAGTGTCATGCGTCTTCTTATTTCGGAAGAGACTCAACGAGGAATGTATGCTTACTCTCAAGAGGCTCGGGAAAGTTATGTGACTCTAAGTGAACGACTATATGGAGAGCAGTTTCTTTCATACAATGTGCATTCTCTTTTGCATTTAGTAGCTGATGTAGAAATTCTGGGCCCCTTGGAGACATTCAGTGCGTTTTGCTACGAGAACAATATACCGGAAATGCGTAAATGCATTAGAAAGCCAGGTTTCACACTTCCACAAGTATACAAAAGATTGACTGCAAAGGACGATTACGCTTTAACACCTTCGGACAGCAATATTCGTATTTGTCTATCACAAAAACATGCACAGGGACCGCTTCCAGACGATATTCCTGCACATCATTGCTAATAATTTAAGAAATTGGAAGTTGGTAAATCTGTATTTGCAATTGCGTTGCGCGACAGTTGCTGCTTTCTTAAAGATTCAAGAATATGTTTCATAAAAAACATTCTGCAAACAGGAGAGCAAGTCAGCTTGATGGTTCGACACTTTCTAACCACCACTGAAATCTATGATGTTGGAGTAACGTCAGACACCGTACACGTGTATCATTGTCGAAATCTACATCGTACACTTAAGGCAGTTTCGTTGACGGATGTGAAAAACAAAATGTACATGATGCCAAAATGAAGTGATGTGGAAGGTGAGGAAGAACGTGTGGTGAAAAACGAGTGGATATGTGTCTCTTTATTGGAACCCTTAAAGTTGCCCCAAAATGTAAATATAAACTAAATCATAGGATTTGGCATCCCTGAAAGTTGCTTCTTCTACACATGACAAAAAACAGATACGTAAGTACTAAAAAGAAAATATTGATATCATGTTTTCTTTTGTGGTTTCACAACTATACACACTGTATTCTGATTCTACCCGAACTGAACTATGACTATGAAGTTCAATCTTGGTACGTTTCTGTATTTATATCTCTATATGTCGTATTTAGAAATAAAATTTGCTTAACTAATCTGCTTTTATTAATACTATGATTTTTAACAGTTCTATTCTAATGATTCTCGTGTAACTTGTCTGGAAATTACTTTATAATTAACAAATGAATGGTGATACAAATAATTTTTTATATCGTATTTCAGAAACATGGAGCAATATAAAGAAGATCCACCAAAATCAAAGAAGCACACTCGAAGAAGTTTTCTAGTAGTGACAGAGAGATCAGGCGTCCACAGAAGATAGTGACGACGTTTTCTGATGAAGCTCCTCTCAAGAAAAAGTCGAAAGTATCAATTGAGGTTAATACCGAATTGAAGTTTTTAAAAGATAAACTGAACGAGGTTCGAAACGCAAAGCTTCATGTCGTCGATAATTCGGTCTTGGAAACCAACGAAACTCCACCCATTCCACAATCTTCATCTATGGCAACCAAAGCCATTCCAAACACAAAAAATGAATTTGCTTCTGGAAGCAGCATTCTGTTCGACGATTTGTACGTAAAAATATATATAAATTTACCAGTTTAGATACAGAAATTATACCTATTTCAAATGATCGTTGCTTTTTCATAATAACATATTGATAATGTTATTTTACTTTTTTCAGGAAAAGCACAACGGAAAAGCCTACTTGTTCTAGCCACCTAGCTTGTGCTGAATCGAAAGCGTCTAAAACACTCTGTGAAGAATCAGGACATCATTCTTTAATGGTGGAATCGAACAGCTCAGCCCAAGAAGAATCGCTAGATTCGGGCTCCGATTTGAGTTCTCAACAAGCGTTAGTATGTATACCATTAAGCCATTTCCCTTTCGGGGTAGGCGTGACACTATCCGATTCGGGTAGTGTTTCTAGGTTGATAACTTGTAGTAAATAACTACAAGTGTGGGCTCACCACACCCACGATGTGCCAACAGCACTCAGTTTTCTCGAATGGTCACCCATCCAAGTTCTAACCGCGCCCAACGCTGCTTAACTTTAGTGATCTGACGAGAACTGGTTTTTTCAGCGTGGTATGGCTGTTGTAAATGTTGATAAATATTGTATGAAAAAAATGTTATAATCCTATAATAATAATTTTACTTTACTTTTTACAGGACGTCTTTCCAGACTGGGTTTTCTGTGACAACTATACCAAAGATCATGTCCGCTTCGAGAACAACACGGTCGTTACCTGGGCTTCACGCAGTTATTCCAACGACAAAGATGAAGCTGAGATAATGTTCGAGAAGCCGACACTACTTTTAGAAAGCTCCTTTCAAAAAGCTGTACTGATGCACCTTAAGGGTGTTGGTTCAATCCGACTCTGAATTTTTTTCTTGATGGTTACGGCACTGACTTCATATATATTTTTTCCCAAGTATTTGAGAACGAAAGAAAGAATACTTGTCAAATATCCGGAGTTTTGCGAGATCCTCGGATCAATAAAATTTACAGGAATGAAGCCTTTTGCTGAGGCAATTATTATTTTCAGGTAAATTATAAATTTTTCGACAGGGAGAAATCTGCGGATAGCAGAAGACAGCATTTGAACGGCGAGAACAGTTCGCAAATTTATTTGTTTACTCACAATTCTGACATCAGAGAAGCATTTTTAGAGGTCATCCGATATCCGAAGACCCAAAACTTGATGACGGTGAACCTCAATTTTGCGAAATACGTCGCGAAATGGAGAAAAAAGCAGAATAAATTCAGATGTCCTGTGTATGTGAAGACCATAAGACTGTAGTAGTAAGCAGCAAAGCAAACTCGGCATGGAGACCAGCTGTCAAATTCGCGCTGCGATGCTCTGAAGTCCAAAGAAGAACAAGACGTGCGCGTACAATCACTATGGGTTTGAATTACAGGCCAATAAAGTAAGCAGCGTCAGGGTAGCGGGCTAGGTTCTAGGCTACAGACTCTGCCGTCAAGCGTTCGTGTCCTCGTACTTTTTTCAAATTTTTTTTTGTTCCTAATTCTTTTTTTTCAATAGATCACTGTGAATATGCATAAATATTATAAAAACAATAATAAAGAGTTTCAAAAATATATTTTAGGAATACAAAAATTATTATTTTTGACACAAAAATATTTTTATCAATCATTTCTTTGATTCAAGCATAAATTTCGGGAATTTCAAAATTATAAAAACTAGTTATTTGTAAAGTTATGACAATTTTTTACTGATAAATATGAAATTTTTTTGAATAGGGTGGAGCAAGAAATCAGTGAAACCAGTATACTTTTTATTTGATTGATTTGGTTGATGTTATTGATGTTGTTCATTTTATTGTTAATAAATTGATTTTATTGGTTTTAGTGATTTCATTCAATTTATTGAGGGGCACAGACTGGGGACCGGTTTTCTCATTAATAAACGAATTTCGCAAGCGGTTATCGACATGCAATGCATTAATGATCGGTTATCACACATTGTACTAAAGGGTAATTTCAGCAAACAGGTGTTGATCAACGTGCACTGCCCCACCGAGGACGAAGACGAAGATACTAAGGATCTTTTTTACGAAACAATCGAACAGGTTTTTGACAAGTTCTCAACATATGACGCAAAAATAGTATTGGGAGATTTCAACGCGAAAATTGGAAAAGAACCGATGTATAGGCCTACAATAGGGTCGGAAAGTTTGCATGACGTCAGTGATGACAATGGGACTAGAGTAATAAACTTTGCAGCTTCAAAGAACCTCGTGGTCAAAAGCACATTTTTCAAGCATAAAAATATACATAAGGCCACCTGGACATCACCAGATGGTAACACTCACAATCAGATTGATCACGTTCTAATTGACAGAAGACGTCATACAAACATTCTCGATATAAGATCGTACAGGGGAGCGGATTTAAATTCAGACCACTTTCTCGTGATAGTAAAACAAAGATCTAGGCTAGCGTTAAGTAAGAAAACAAGCCGCACAAAGCCAACAGTTCGTTTCAATATAGATAAGTTTAAAACACCAACAGAAATATTAAATTATCAAGTTGAGATTTCTAATAGTTTCGACGTTCTCCAAGAACAGAGAGACGATAACGATAATTACGTGGAGGACTCGGAAACCCTGTGGAGCAATATGAAAAAGGCGATAAAGACAGCCGCGAAACTTACTATAGGTTTAAAGAAAGTAACCAAAAGCAAACCATGGTTTGACGAAGAGTGCAAACTTTGGTTTGAAAAACGTCGGAAGGCCAAACTAATTAGTTTACAAAATAAGTGCGATCAAACACATAAGAAGTATCTCGAGATTAGTAAAAGTACAAATCGGCTTTATAGATCCAAGAAAAGGGAGTGCGAAAAGAATAAAATACTAGCAATAGAAACGCATAATAAACAAAATAACCCGCGTGAGATGTACAGGGGAATCAATTTTATAAGGAAAGGCTTTCAAAGTAGAACGGAAGTAATGAGGGACGAAAATGGCAATCTAGTAGCCGATGCGACAGAGAGACTGAATTTATGGAAAAAATATTTCGATAAGTTATTAAATGTACGCGAAGCCCCCGCTGAAGGTAATCTCGGTGAAATCCACACTGCCAATCTATTAATTGATGATCCTACTGATATAGAAATAGAAATGGCCATAAAGAAGTTAAAAAATAACAAAGCCGCGGGCATCGACGACCTACCGTCAGAACTGATATAAAATGGAGGCCCTTGCCTCACAAGGCAAATTTGTAAATTAATACGCGCAGTTTGGAAAACAGAACGCATGCCGGAGGAATGGAATACCTCTATTATTATTCCTATCTTTAAAAAAGGCGATAAAACGAACTGTAACAATTATCGGGGAATTTCACTTGTGCCTTCATGTTATAAGATCCTGTCCAATGTAATCTTAAGTAGACTAACTCCTTTTTCCGAGGAAATCATTGGGGATTACCAGTGTGGATTCCGCCGAAACCGATCTACAAGCGATCAAATGTTTACAATTAGACAACTGTTAGAAAAGAAATGGGAATTTAATGAAGTAGTGCATAAGCTATTAGTCGATTTCAAAAAAGCTTACGACTCTAATATACGCGCACGAATGTACTGGATCCTAGAGTTCTTGGGTGTACCAAGAAAATTAGTTAGACTTATCGAAATTTGCTTAAGCGGCAGTAGGGGTAGAATACGTACAAACGGAAGTTTATCGGAAGATTTTTTGACCCGCGATGGCCTGAAACAGGGCGATGCACTTTCGTGCGTCCTTTTCAACTTAGTTTTAGAATACGTGGTCAGACAAGTACAAGTGAATCCGACCGGTGCTACCCTCAATGGGATAATACAAATTCTTGGGTATGCGGATGATCTCGACTTACTAGGGGATGATAAAGAAACCGTAGCGAAAAATGCAGAAATCTTGATCACAAAAGCCAAAGATATTGGTTTGGAAGTTACAAAATCAAAGACAAAATATATGACCGTCGTCAGATCCGAACAAAGTAATGTAGGCGGGGATCTTATGTCCGGAAATATGAAATTCGAAAGGGTTAACGAGTTTAAATACCTCGGGTCTATTATAACTAGCAAAAATAATATTAAAACGGAAATCAACGCGCGGCTGCACGCTGGCAATGGGTGCTATTATGCAGCAAACACACTACTAAAATCGCGATTGCTATCTAGAAACATCAAAGTAAGAATTTACAAAACAATAATAATGCTGGTCGTTACGTACGCGTGTGAAACGTGGGCGCTGACGAAAGGAGAGGAGAATAGGTTTAGAGTTTTTGAAAATAAAGTACTTAGAAAAATCTATGGTCCAAAGAGGGACAAAGAGACTGGTGAATGGAGAAAACTGCATAATGATGAGCTGCACGCTCTCTACGGGTCAGCAAATATTAATAGAGTAATGAAAGCGCGTAAATTAAGATGGGCGAGGCATGTAGCAAGAATGGGTAATGAAAGAACAGTGGCGTAAGTTTTAAGAGGGAAACCGATTGGTAAGAGACCTCTTGCCACACCGCGAAACAGATGGGAGAAAAATGTAAGGGATGATCTAAAAGAACTAGGACATGATTACTTAAACTGGATGGAGGATGCACAGGATAGAGATGCGTGGCGGTTTCGAGAAGATGAGGCGATGAACTTTCGAGTTCGAATCGATAATAATAATAATAATTTGATTGTATTTTTTAATAAAAAAATCAAATATTCATATTGATTTTCTTTATTTTATTACCAAATACAGTGAAATAAATCAATACAATCAATAAATTGAATAAAATCACTAAAATCAATAAAATCAAATTATAATCAATGAAATCAAAATTGTACTGATTTTAGTGATTTTATTGATTTTATTGATGTTGTTTATTCATTTTATTTGATTGACAATAATTTGATTTTATTGTTTTCAGTGATTTTATTCAATTGATTGATTTTATTGATTTATTTCATTGTATTTTTTAATAAAATAAAATAAATCAGTATAAATATTCGGTTTTTATTAAAAAATATAATCAAATGAATCAATAAAATAAATCAATTAAAGGAGATTACTAAGATCGACAAAATAAATTTATTATCAACAAAATCAATAAAAAAACAACATCCATAAAATCGAAATATTACTGATTTTAGTAATTTTATTCAATTTATTGATTTTATTGCTTCAATTGATTTATTTTACTTTATTGGTTCTATTGATTTTATCGATTTTGTTGATTGGATTTTATTGATTTTGTTCAATTGATTGCTTTTTTTTATTGTAAATATTTGAATTTTTTTATTAAAAAATACAATCAAATGAATGAAGTCAATAGATTGAATAAAATACTAAAATCAAATTATTATCAAGGAAATCAAAATTGTACTGATTTTAGTGAATCTAGTCATTTTATTAAATTTATTGATTTTGTTGATTGGATTTTATTGATTTTGTTCAATTTATTGTTTTTTTTGTAAATATTTGAATTTTTCATTAAAAAATACAATCAAATGAATGAAGTGAATAAATTGAATAGAATACCAGAATCAAATTATTATCAATAAAATCAAAATTTTACTGATTTTACTGATTTTAGAAATTTTAGAAATTTATTGATTTTATTGATATCGTTGATTTTCTTATTGTTTTGATTTTATTGATTTTTATTTATTTATTTATATTATATTAATAATTATTTTATTGGTTTTAGTGATTTTATTGATTTTTTTCATTAAAAAATAGAATCGAACAAATCAATAAATTAAATTAAATCACTAAAATAAATAAAAGCAATTTATTATCAACAAAATAAATCAAATAAACAACATCAATAAAATCGAAATATTACTGATTTTAGTAATTTTATTCAATGTATTGATTTTATTGCTTTAATTGATTTATTTTACTTTATTGGTTCTATTGATTTTATCGATTTTGTTGATTGGATTTTATTGATTTTGTTCAATTGATTGCTTTTTTTTTATTGTAAATATTTGAATTTTCTTATTAAAAAATACAATCAAATGAATGAAGTCAATAGATTGAATAAAATACTAAAATCAAATTATTATCAAGGAAATAAAAATTGTACTGATTTTAGTGAATTTATTCATTTTATTAAATTTATTGATTTTATTGATTTTGTTGATTGGATTTTATTGATTTTGTTCAATTTATTGTTTTTTTTTTGTAAAGATTTGAATTTTTTATTAAAAAATACAATCAAATGAATGAAGTGAATAAATTGAATAGAATACCAGAATCAAATTATTATCAATAAAATCAAAATTTTACTGATTTTAGAAATTTTAGAAATTTATTGATTTTATTGATATCGTTGATTTTTTTATTGTTTTTATTTTATTGATTTTTATTTATTTATTTTTATTATATTGATAATTATTTTATTGTTTTTAGTGATTTTATTGATTTTTTTATATTTTTTTCATTAAAAAATAGAATCGAACAAATCAATAAATTAAATAAAATCACTAAAATAAATAAAAGCAATTTATTATCATCAAAATCAATCAAATAAACAGCATCAATAAAATCCCAATTTTACTGATTTTAGTGATTGTATTCAATTTATTGATTTAATTGATTCATTCGATTCTATTTTTTAATCCGAAAAATCAATAAAATCACTAAAAACGATAAAATAATTATCGATATAATGAAAAAAAATGAACAACATCAATAAAATCAAAACAATAAAAAATCAACAATATCAATAAAATCAATCAATTGAATAAAATCAGTAAAATCAGTAAAATTTTTATTTCATTGGTAATAATTTGATTTTCGTGTTTTATTCAATTTATTGACTTCATTCATTCATTTGATTGTATTTTTTAATAAAAAATTCAAATATTTACGATAAAAAAGCAATAAATTGAACAAAATCAATAAAATCAAATCAACAAAATCGATGAAATCAATAAAACCAATAAAGTAAAATAAATCAATTAAAGCAATAAAATCAATAAATTGAATAAAATCACTAAAATCAGTAACATTTCGATTTTATTGATGTTGTTTTTTTATTGATTTTGTTGATAATTAATTCATTTTATCGATCTCAGTAATCTCCTTCAATTTATTTATTTTACTCATTCATTTGATTATATTTTTAAATAAAAATCGAATATTTATACAGATTTTCTTTATTTTATTAAAAAATACAATGAAATAAATCAATAAAATCAATAAATTGAATAAAATCACTGAAAACAATAAAATCAAATTATTATCAATCAAATAAAATGAATAAACAACATCAATAAAATCAATAAAATCACTGAAATCAGTACAATTTTGATTTCATTGATTATAATTTGATTTTATTGATTTTAGTGATTTTATTCAGTTTATTGATTTATTTCACTGTATTTGGTAATAAAATAAAGCAAATCAATATAAATATTTGATTTTTTTATTAAAAAATACAATCAAATTAATCAACCACGCTGAAAACCCCAGTTCTCGTCAGATCACTGAAAGTTAAGCAGCGTTGGACGCGGTTAGTACTTGGATGGGTGACCATTCAAGAATACTGACATGAGTGCTGTTGGCACATCGTGGGTGTGGTGAGCCCACACTTGTAGTTATTTATAACTACAAGAAAAACCTAGAAACACTACCCGAATCGGGTAGTGTCACGCCTACCCTGAAAGGGAAATGGTTTAATGGTATATATAATAAATTGAATGAAATCACTAAAACCAATAAAATCAATTTATTAACAATAAAATGAACAACATCAACCAAATCAATCAAATAAAATGTATACTGGTTTCACTGATTTCACTGATTTAATTGATTTTATTTATTTGATTCATTTTATCCCTTTTATTAATTTTATTGACTTTATTGATGTTCTTCATTTTATTGATAATTTATTGGAGGATAATGGGAATTCCTTAGCACCCCCGCCCTTCAAAAGCTTATCACAAAAAAGGTTTTTCTTGCTCCAACCTATTCAAAAAATATTCATATTTATCAGCAAAAAATTCTCATAACTTTACAAATAACTAGTTTTTATAATTTTGGAAATCCCGAAATTTATGCTTGAATTAAAGAAATGATTGATAAAAATATTTTTGTGTGAAAAATAATAATTTTTGTATTCCTAAAATATATTTTTGAAACTCTTTATTATTGTTTTTATAATATTTATGCATATTCACACTGACGCTTGACGGCAGAGTCTGTAGCCTAGAACCTAGCCCACTACCCTGACGATGCTTACTTTATTGGCCTGTAATTCAAACCCATAGTGATTGTACGCGCACGTCTTGTTCTTGTTCGGACTTCAGAGCATCGCAACGCGAATTTGACAGCTGGTATCCATGCCGCGTTTCCTTTGCTGCTTACTACTACAGTCTTATGGTCTTCACATACACAGGACATCTCAATTTTATTCTGCTTTTTTCTCCATTTAGCGACGTATTTCGCAAAATTGAGGTTCACCATCATCAAGTTTTGGATCTTCGGATATCGGATGACCTCCGAAAATGCTTCTGTGATGTCAGAATTGTGAGTAAAAAAATAAATTTGCGAACTGTTCTCGCCGTTCAAATGCTGTCTTCTGCTATCCGCAGATTTCTCCCTGTCGAAAAATTTATAATTTACCTGAAAATAATAATTGCATCAGCAAAAGGCTTCATTCCTGTAAATTTTATTGATCCGATGATCTCGCAAAACTCCGGATATTTGACAAGTTTTCTTTCTTTCGTTCTCAAATACTTGGGAAAAAATATATATGAAGTCAGTGCCGTAACAATCAAGAAAAAAATTAAAAGTCGGATTGAATCAACACCCTTAAGTAAGCCATACATTCATGAAAACGTCGATAAAATTTGTTTGTCCTATTAAGGTTCTATTTTTATTATTTTAGTATTGGTATGGCTTGTATAATTTTTTTTTTTCAAACTTGCAGGGATTTGATAGAGAAAAATGATATAATCGTGGAACAGAACCGGCTTATACTGAAAGAGTTAAATCAAAAACACGTGGCTGAAGCAAGTAAGCTCTCTGAATGTTTAATGGAGCCTCTCACCGGCTTCCCTATAAATGCATTTGAACAATTCAATGAGCTCAATTCTAAGGAGAATCTTGAAATGCGTAAAAAAGTTGTAAGTATTTTTTTTTAATTCTCCAGGGTGCACAGTCTTTTCCCTATTTTCCTGCGTTTGCCCTTTTTCAAATTCCTCCGTTTCCCATTTTCTCTTTAAATATACGATATTTGAAAATGAAAGAATTCCTAGAGAACTATGAGGAATAAATTAAACTTTATTTCAAGGGGTTCCTAAGGATTTCAAAATATTTTAAAAGATCCCAAAGAATCGTAAGAGATTTAATTTCAAAAAATTGTAGAACTCCCAATATTTAAAAATTTGTCATTATGCATTTTTGTATATTTTATTTTTAATATTGTGAAATAAAAATCCAGGGAAGTGAACACGCGATTCGTGGACGTGCTTTTCGTGTTAGTTTAAAATATTTTAGGAGCTCAAACTTGAACTACTTTTAGTTTCGATTTAAAAGAATTGAAGAATGTTGTTTCCAGTTTAAATTCAAAATACGAATTATAGCAAGAATGAAATAAGTTTTGGACAGAAATATTCAATTATACTCATAATTATTACAATTTAATTATTAATGAAGGAATTTTTATAATAAGAAATATTCTTCATTATGAGAACGATTTAGAACATAAAATTGGTTTATTTAACAAATTTTATGTTTACTCAGGCTTTTTTATATCGACGTGTATGGATTTTGAACGACCTAAGTATATCCATTTACAAAAAAAAAAATCTTAATTGACAGAAATGGTTAAATAACCATTTAACATTATTTTAAAAATATACAATTTCTTATGAAAAGATTGTTTGTTGTTTTCCAAATATAAAAATAAATGTTTAATCCCCCCCCCCCCTTAGTGAAAAAATCACCCATTTTCCCTTTTTTGGGCTCGTTTTGCGCTATGCTACCTGATTGTCGAAATACGTGTTCTTCAATACTTACTTCATTTAAACATAGGACCTTTTTATTATTTCAAATCACATTCTAGCGAAAACTGATTTTAAATATATTTTCTAATCATTTTGTTTCAGTGCAAGCATTTGGTTCAGATGGGTGGTTCGAAGCTTCCTGAGTTCCTGAACTTCAGTTTAAAGGAAATAATGACTGACGAATTTGTTTGAAAATTTTCATGGCCTGGGGGAGAGAATCATTTCAAATTGGGCGATACCAGAGTGTCAAATATTTTGTACCGTACGGAATATTTATTACTGATTAAATTCGTTGAATTCATTGAAAGTATGTGAATAAAATGTTAATCTTTCATTTCTCTTTCAGAGGCGGCTCAACAGTGTACACATTTCAAAGGACCAGATGACAAGGTGCACTTAAAATCGGAGATGCTGGAGGTTTTAAGAACCACGAAACAGAGGTACAGAAATAGCCTGAAAAAAACTCGCACAAAACTCAACCATCTTGGAAGCGGACGAGGAAAGTTTAAAAAAAACGAATTGCAGCTTTAGAAACACTGGCTGGAGGCGATCATATTGAAGAAAACCTTCAGTCTGAGCATGAGGATTCTTTCGACGGTGATGATGAGAGTGACTAATGTTAAACTGACGTGATAAGTTTAAGATATTGTATTCCTAATGAGCGAAAAGTCTGATCGCGCTTTGCGCACTATAATTATATACAAAGTTAAATAAGTAAAAACTAATGTTGAAATTTAATATTAAGATCTACGTTTTTATAAGAAGCAATGTGTAAATTAAATTATAGTAAACTTATTAGGATGGGTGGAAAACAGCTTTTTTCGAGTTAGGTTTTTTATTATTGGAATAAAAAAATTGAAATGAAATTTAAAAAAATCTATATCTACGGTTTCTCCTTGTTTTTCAAAGTAAATGTTATTTTTATGTAATTTATAACATAAAACCTTATCAATGTTAATGTAAACTTAAAATAAGTGACTAAGTGTGACTGCATTTCATTGTTATAAATCATAAAAGAATGGCATACAAAAATTTAAATATAGACTACATTGGCTTCAATTGATTAATATATACTGGATATTTTAATTAATTCAAGCTAATATAGTGTATTTAAATTGTTGTATTCTGCGTTATATGATTTCTGATCCTAAATTAGTCTTACTTAGACACTTGTTTTTAATATACAATAACTTTAGCAAGCTTTTATATCATGGAATACCTAAAAATAACAAAATTCCTTTTAAAGCCTGGAGGAGACCCTGATAATTTACGATTTTCTTAAACGTGTCATTACAACTTTTTGATTTCAATAATAAAAGGAAACTTTTTCACCAGCTGCCGATTTCAAAAACGAAAAAAATGTTTTTCGAGCCAAACTAGTAAACATAAAGAACCAAATATTAATACATATTTAATTATAAAAATTGGTATCGCTTGATAATAATAATTTATCAATATCCTATAATAATAATAAACCTGAACGAAAGACTGTTAATAAAAATAAAATTTTTATCTGCAATTATTCGTATTATTATTACTAATAAGAATTATAATTTTAGCAATAAATTTTTAAATACTGCGAGAATTTTGAGACTCGCATTTGACTGTCACCCGTGCGACCGTCATGACGTGCAAGCGATATGCGTCGCAATTGAGGACACATATGTCTGCTCAGGTGAAGACACACCGTGCGCGCACATTATTATCTGGGCAGTGTCTTTTATTTTATTTGTTAACCAATTCTTTTATTTTACTTATTTAAACAATTTTTATAACATCTGCGCGTACGCACTTCGAGACATAACTTTTTTAGTCACTGCGCCTACGCATTTAAATCAAAACTTTTTTTCCAGCTGTGCCGGAATCCCGTATAGCAACAAAACCACACTACTGTCTTGACTTGCCAAAAACATAATAACTCTCACTGCTCATACTTTCTGTCGAGGAACGGACAACGGAAGAAGTTTATTTTTATTGTTACTAAAATCAAACATTTCTTGCATGTGTTACAAAAAAAATAGTGTCACGTGTCAACACGTAATATGTATTTTTGATTTGAGGTTGTTTTTTGTTCCGTAACTTTATACTAAAAAATTGGGTACCTCTGTCGGTTGTTCTACTGGACTATTATTAGATGTAGGAGTTGGTTGATCCAGTAATTCCCAACCACCTGAATCAGATGTTATCTCAGCTTCACTGGCAACAATGTTTATGGAATCTGAGACGTAAGCATGATACACCTCCAGTGTTCCTTTAACTCTGGATCTCTGACTGGAATTACTATATTTTAGGCACAAAAATAGTTTCATCATTAATTTTAAAATATTGATGCAAAAATAATTGAACAAAGATAAATGAGTTTCGGCAAGAGTAATGTACTATAACTAGAAATAGAATGTACATGAATGAATGTACATGTCTATGTAATTTCAAGCGTGCGCCTTACCCAGCGACACAATACGGGAGTATATGCGTCTGGGTGCAAATCCGTTGTCATGGAAAATCTCAAAATTCGCTGTACGAAAAAATGTCGGGGGTTGCATAATCTTTTCCTAATAGTACAAAAATGGCTTTGCCAAAAAAGTGAAATCTGAGTTTTTTTTATTTAATATTTACAAAAAAGTTAAAAAGGTTCTCCGATTTTCAAAAGTAGTCTGGCAGGTCGATATTTATTGTACATAACCTCGATTTCGCTCCTTTTCGAGAGTTGAGTTCAAATTTAAATTGACTCCCTCCCACCCCCCGTCTCACGATAGAGTTCGAATTGAGAAATTACTGCTCGGAATTAAGTGAAAAGAAACAGTGCAATAGCTAAGCTTTAGCAGAAATGGACAGTATAAAAAATCATCGAAGACTGAAAAGCATAAAATAAAATATACAATTGAAACCCATTTTTTCAAAACAATGATTGATTAAAAAGTACTAAAAAGAAACGAAATCATTACTTCTGAAAAGGGGGATTGCTTCACTCTTCTTTAAAATTTAAAAAAAACTGTAATTTTAAATTGCCAGCGCAAATAAATTTTACTAAAACAGGACTGCAGGGGTCCACGTCTCATACACAAAACCACAGCCTTTCCCATAATTTTCTGGAACACTGAATCACTTTTTCTAATAAACGTTTATTGTTCAACTAAGCAACACTGTTTCGAAAAATTCTTAATTTCTAACTTATCCGAGAGTTCTAGACAAATTCGCTAAATTATCTAGAACTAATTTTTTCGTGTACGCGCTTTAATGTTAATTGTAAGAACAACTTCCGTATCGGGAATGAAAGTGCGTCTTATAGCGAATTCGGTTAACTGCACTGGTGTACTCCAAAAGCACTCTGACCTGCTCTGAAGCAGTTCGGAGTGAGAAGGAAAAAGTAGGAAGACAGAATGAGCAGGTCGGAGCGCTTTTGGAGTACACCAGTGCAGATAACTGAACTCGCTATTAGTGGTGAACGTGAGGAGTAATAATTTTGTGTACCTTGGTTTATGAATTAGATCAATGGACTGGACAATCAGAATGTTAAAAAAAGATTTAGGAGCGTAAATTTGTTCTGTAGGAGAATAAGGTGTGGTAGCTTTGAAAACTGAGACTAATTTTGATGGGCTTTGAGCTTAGTTGAGACGAGTAAGAGTATCAGGGTAGAGAAACCGTATGAATCGAGGAGAAAGCTGAGAGAATTACGGAAACTAGAAGAAGGAATAAAAGGTATGCGCAAGCGAGAAAGACTGATAGTGAACTAGATGAGAGAAAAAAAGAAAGAGGAGAGTAGGAGAGGGAAGGCCAAGATAGATGAAATGAGGACAGCGGAAGAAATTTGGGAAATAGTAAACAGGATTTTTTTTTACAATTAAGGTTGGAATTAAGGGTTGAGATTAAGGCATTTAGTAGACGAGATTCCGAGAGAGCTATGGAAGTATGGGAGCAAGGCCTTAATCAGACGTAATCGACCGGACGTCCTCTGGTGGAACACAAGTTATCAACAAGTCAGGATTATTAACATGAGCGTTCCATTAAGCCCTTAAAAAAACATTTGAAAAGGCATGAAAGTGATGGAGAACATATACGTCTTAAACTACGTAATACGTAGAAAAAAAAGAAAAAAAGGACAGTGCACCTGTGGGAATTTAGAGTTGAATGAGCATTGTAGCTTTCATCTCTTTGCAACGTTTCAGTCCTCTTTCTTATGAAAATTATCTTTGTGGCAACTCTTGAGAATTCTATTGATAGCCTAAAATATTTGTTTAAAAAATCTTTAATAAATTTTCAATCAAAGAACCAAATTCTAATAACTCTTAATATTTTATTTACTAAAATGGTAAAGTTAGGTCCGGATTCTTCACTTTTGAGTTTTTATTAATAAAATAAAAAATAGGACTACTATTTAGCCATGAGACTTATTTCTATTCACTACCTAATATATTTGCTTCAAAAATCTTTATTAAATCCTCGATCTAAAAGCCGAATCCTAATAGGGTAAGGTATTAAATTGTTGGCAGCTTAGGGCAAAATTCAGGCTTTGTGAAAGAAATTAATGTCAAAAATCGTACGTATGATTAATGTAATAATAATATTAGAGTGAAAATTTAATAGGAAATCAAATGGAATGCTTAACTTACCTCAAAATTTGATAGAAACTAAAAAATGAATTAAAAGGGTCTCGTAAGCGTAGAAATGCAATTCTTGGCAGGGTTGATCCAATTCTTGTCAAACAAGTCATATCATAGCAAAATTGTTCATGAATCATATTAAATGGGACTTTAATTGGAAAGGTGTTAAATGTTTTTTTTTGTCTACTGGCCTGATTTATTGGATATAGATATCAAATACAGTTTCGTCCGTCGACGCCGGACCTCATCAGTTAAAAGCTGTTACTGATTAATATTTTATAAATATATTATAATATAATAACGCACATACATTGTAAAGATTTAGTTTCTTACCTTAAAATTAGATTGAGTAGCAATATTGTGGTATACATATACGTATGAGTTTCGTAATGTACACTGTAAAAAAAAGTTGGTGTGAATTTACATCCTGCGACGATGGAAATAATTCGATCGGTGTGGTACATAGTAAATAAGCACAATTCTGTAAAAATACATATTTTTCTTCTTAACCTGCGTCCGCCGTAAAGAAATACATGCAGAACGTAAACTTTCCGTCGTCGACCGTGAAATTACGTACGGGTCGTAAATCATCACAAAAATTATCAGATGAGCCACTGTCCGAAATCTCGTTGAATTTTGTGTTCAGCTTTTATAATCGAAAAGATATTTCGAGGTTTAGTTCGCCAAAAACTTTTCGGTTATTCAAATTTCAATATTTTTTTTATCTCTGACTTATTCATAATGATTCCTGATTGACAAATTTCCCTGACTTTAATCTGATTTGCAGGTTTTCTCTAACCTGAGGTCAGCTTGCTACTATTCACAACTGTTCACAGAGGTGACAATATTTTAGAACTATTTTCTGTATTTAAGGGAGAAAACGGAATGTAACCACTTGACATTCTCAAAATTTATGAATCAAAGCGACATAACGTGCAAAACAACGTAAACAAGAATACAAACGAACGAAATGCGCACCCATTGGTAAGAGGCCGTTTTACAAATTTACGTCCTGCACATAATTCTGCGGCGTTCGTCCGTGCGGGCTTACTCCCTCTCCATAGAAAAGCACTCATCGTCAAAATTTACATATACTTTCGTAGACTTAAAGTCCCCAGCAAATGTCCTTCACGCAAGTCCCTTACGTAAACTTACTATGTCCCACGCCGATCAAATAATTTCCATCATCGGACGTAGTAATTTTACAGTCGACTGCAAATAGAACAACCTTCGTTCTATTTTCACATTGCTACCTGAAGTAAAATCACACTAGAGTGCAAATACGTACTGTAGTATCGTAAATTAATCAGGTTATACACTGTAATTTAAAAATACATTGCACGTATAATTACTAGCTGATTGTAAATATCACCAAAGCTTTTTTTACAGTGTAGTAAAATATTTAATTAGGTAAAATCAATTTTGATATGTAATCCGTGGGGAGAAGGAGAGACGAGAAATAACAAGCGAACGGATATTCCAGTAATTATAAGTTTATTCGGTTTATGTTTACACGTTGCTTGCTCGAACCAGACTGATTCGGCCTTTTTCTCCCGCTCGCTTGCAAGCGCGCTTCGATGGCTGGAAAGGGGAGGGCCTCACGCAAGATAGCCAATCAGAGCACGAGCCTAAAAATGAATCTTCTCGGAAACTAGTCTCAGAAGGTTCTCGATTCCTGGTAAAATCCTGTTTCGAGAAGCTTCGAGAACTGTAAATACAAACTAAATACTACAGTTCGGCCGTCCTGATATTGAGCCGTACCGGCGAAACATACAAAATAGAACGCTTAAAAATAATAAATCATCGCATTTAAATTAAAATCCGCCGTTAATATAAGGTTTCATTTGACTGGCAGCACACGTGGCTTATCTCCCTTCGGAATGTTATAGAGATATCCTTCCGGTTTTCCACTCAAAGGTGAATATTCAACGCATCGGAGACAGTTCGCGACATACTCTTTAATTTTTCCATGCATTCGAGGAAACCAGTAAATCTTGGAAACATTGTTAACAACTTTATCCACCCCTACATGTCCTAAATCATCATGACAAGATCTAATTATGTTGTTTTCCATTGATTCCGGTACGTAGAATAACAATCTCTTATTCTTGTCTTTTCGGTATACTAAACCATCGCGAAGTTCATAAAATTTTAGCTCTCCTTTTTCAAGGTTATCCCTGATTTTACATATTTCCTCGTCTCGGTCTTGGCAAATTGATAGAGTTCTTTCGAACATATTTCCCTCTATCACGTGGATACAGCGACTTAACGCGTCGACGTGGTTCATGCGTTTACCGGGTCGATGTACAATTTCGTAAACGTATCTTTCTAAGAAAAGTGCCCATCGCGCAATTCGTGGGTTAACATTTTGTTTACTAAGCGTTAGACGGAAACTATCACAATCCGTAATTATCTTAAATTTTATTCCATCAAGGTATATGTGGAAACGTTTTATTGCGTAAACAACCGCAAGACATTCTAGTTCAAAGCTGTGATATTTTGACTCTTCAGGAGTCGTTCGCTGGCTAAAATACATAACCGGTCTAAAAGAGTCGTCGTCCTGCTTTTGTAGCAGAATAGCACCAAACGCGTTTGTTGATGCATCGCAATGTAGTTCTGTACTAGCTTTCGGAGAATAAATCGCTAAAAGGGGCCTACTTGTCAAATATTTCTTTATCGTTTCGAACGCTTTGTTTTCAGCAACTCCAAATTTATATTTCGCATTTCCCTTGAGTAGGTCATATAACGGTTTAGATAGAACTGAAAACCCTAGTATGAAGCGTCGGAAGTAACTAGCGAGACCGAGGAAACGATGCAGCTCCTTTGCGTTCCCAGGTATCGGATAGTTCTGAATAGCCTCAATGTGTTCCTCACTGGGACGAATACCTTGCTCGCTTACACGATAACCGAGGTAGTTTATTTCTGTTTGAGCAAAATGACATTTGTCCAGACGAAATTCTAAGTGATTTTTCCCTGCTAATTTAAAAACTTCGCGTAAGGTCGCAAGGTGCTCGTCGAGATCTCGAGAAGCTACCAAGATATCATCCAAATACAAGAGTATTTTATCTTGCCTCATGAGAGGTGCAAATATAGAATTGACGTAACGTTGAAAAACTCGGGGTGCGTTGGTCAGGCCAAAAGGCATTCTCAAATATTCAAACTGCCCTAAGGGCGTGACGAAAGAGGTACATTTGATTGATGATTTGCTCATTTTTACATGGTGAAAGCCGTCTTTCAGGTCTAGGGATGTAAAGTACTTCTTATCTTTTAGCCGATCTAGATTGTCTTCAATTAACTGAGTGGGAAAATTATCACGTACTGTAATTTTATTGATTTCACGATAATCCACGCAAAGACGGATTTCACCATTTTTCTTCCTGGTAAGAACAATCGGACTCGCGTACGGTGAGTTACTAGTTCTTATAAATCCTCTATCTTGCAAGTTATCCAAAATTATCTGTAGTTTTCCTTTATCAGCAAAAGATAATCTTCGCGGCCGAAAACTAATAGGTTGCTGATGTTTTAGTTCAATCGACATTTCAAAATCTGGTTCAGTTTTTTCCGCATTAAATTGCTCGAGATAATCAGTTTTGTAAACCTCGCGAATTTTCTTTATCGCATCCTCACCGATTTCTGAATTTATCTTTAAGTCTTCGCGATTACTTTCGATTTTATCAATAAAATGGATTTGAGACATCTGATTAATTTCTTGCTGAACTTCGTTTAATGTACTATCGACTTTATCAATGTCTCTTTTTAAAATCTCAAGATTTTCTCCAACTATATTAATCGTTATTTCCGGACGTGTTGTAAAATCTCGACCTAGCAAGGCAATTGCATGCATCGTTTCATCGGGTACAATATGAAATTTCACATCTAAATTAATACCCTGAATTTCAAAATCACGGTTCAATAGACCAAGGAGATTTAGCGGAGAATCATTAATGCCACTGAAATGATCGTTATTGGCCGGAAGGGCTGACCGCAAAGCATCAGGTACAAAACTATTCTTAATAAGGCTAATCGGTGAACCGGAATCTATCATAGCGTTAATTGTAAACTTACAAACATTACCACTTCCGTCGTCTGCTATGAAGCTCACTGGAACAATATATGCTGACTTGAGATACGTGGGCTGTACGACGTTAGTTGACCTCGTCAAATCAGGCTGTGCCTCCTTCGTTGGATCTGACGTCAATTGTGGACAATCCTTCGCTAAATGACTGGAAGAATTGCAACGGAAGCAAGTTCCGTTCGCACTCGTGGAAGGTGCCCTGCATTGAGACGCGATGTGTCCCATTTCGCGGCACTTATAGCACTTTATAAACTTTTTGTTGTTGACCACTTCACTTTCAAGATTTTTTGTTCCGGGTTTAGATTCTTTGCGATTTTTTACGTCACTTATTTTCTTTTCCGCGAGACTAATTTTTTCGAAGGCCTTAAGCAAGTCCGTTTTCGATTGAAAGTTCATTAAACGAGCTTGGTTTCGTAGTAGCTCATCGTTCACTCCGTCAACCAAATAATCGATCAGCTCTTCGTCGGGGATTGGTACGCGGTTCGCGAGAATAATTTTCTCGTGGAAATAGCTTGCGAATGATTCACTAGTCTGCCACATTCGCGCTTCAAAATCTTTTCTGAGTGTCAGTTTCGCAGGTCTGAAGTCGAACATTTGATGCATCTCGCGCAAAAGGTCAGGGATACTCAATGTCAAATGCTCCGCCCTCGAATGAAACCAACTAAGAGCTCTGCCTTTTAAACGCGAGCTGATCAGGACCTTAGTTGCGTTATCGTCGAGATCGTAGGTCGTCTTCAGGAGTGATAACTGTTGTTTCCAGTTCAAGAAAGTATTTTCGGTGCCGTCGAACTCACCTAGGAGATCTTTGATCGCCCGAATTCCACCACTCGACGAGGATGAACCATTTGAGGCAGCGACCAATGATACACCTGGCGATGCCGCTCCAATCTGTCGCTCTCGTCTCAAAAGATCCCGTTCTCGTTCCAGAAGCTCTCTCTCCCGTCGCAGCAACTCTCTTTCGCGTTCCATATCAGCTGGGACATTTGCGATATTTAGATCCTGGCCGGGCTGATCGACGCGATTCTCGAGTTGTTGTCCAGCTTCGTTTCTTCCCTGCAAATCAACAATTCTTCGTTCGTCCTCGCGCCTTTGTTCATCCAACGCTCTTTGCTCATCCATAGCTCTTTGTTCATCTAAAGCTCTTTGTTCATCTAAAGCTCTTTGTTCTTCAACAGCTCGCCCTTCTGCGAGTCTCTGCTCTTCAGCTATCCTGCGTTCTTCGCCGTCCAGAGTTTCCCAGATGTTCGGATCAAATGCTGCCAACCGAGTTATCAACTCTGGTTTGTTACCCGAAATTGGTAGGCCTCTAACGCGCAAAAATTCTTTCAATTCGACCAACGTGTATTCGTTTGGATCTTTGCCTCTTGGAAGCATTTTTTCAGAACTCGACACACGATTTAAAAAAAAATACAATAAAACTTTCACGTCTAATTTTCTTTTCCTCTCACACAGAGAGAACCAAAGGTTCCATGCACACAGCAATGGAATTTGCGTATTATCTCACACAGAGAAAACGGGTATGCACACAGCGACCGATTTTGTCTTTGTCTCACGCAGAGAAATCCCTTTTCAGCTCACCCAGAGCAAGGACGGAAAAAGACATCACGCATTCACGATCCGTTCGACACATAACAACGAGAAAACTAAAAGTTTACTTTTTGTTCGATCCGCGTTCGCGAATCTCGCTTATCCCACTTCTGAAACTGTAGTCCGTGGGGAGAAGGAGAGACGAGAAATAACAAGCGAACGGATATTCCAGTAATTATGTTTATTCGGTTTATGTTTACACGTTGCTTGCTCGAACCAGACTGATTCGGCCTTTTTCTCCCGCTCGCTTGCAAGCGCGCTTCGATGGCTGGAAAGGGGAGGGCCTCACGCAAGATAGCCAATCAGAGCACGAGCCTAAAAATGAATCTTCTCGGAAACTAGTCTCAGAAGGTTCTCGATTCCTGGTAAAATCCTGTTTCGAGAAGCTTCGAGAACTGTAAATACAAACTAACTCCTACAGATAACATTTTAAAAAAATTATTAAAATTTAAATGGAATTTATAAGAACTCTTTTGAGCTCTACCCATGGTCTCGGGTTTGTAATTTTTAATAATAAACCATTTTTGTCTTTGGGCCAGCGCCATGTATACTTCCTCCGAGATCATGGGCATACTGAGTTCATATTGTGTGGTCAAAGTATATAAATAAGAAGGCAGACTATTTCTATAACGCAAGGTCTATATGGCTATAAGGTGCACTTAGAAGTATGACGTCATAAATAACTACTATCAATATTTTGCGTGTAGTAATGGAAACAAATATCATAATTTAAGTTATATAAAATGGACGTGGAAATAGTACTATAAGTTATCAATATGATATGTGAATGAATGTTAAACTTAAATATGAAATTTAAAAGTGTAGTTGTATACAATTTAAAAGTGTAGTTGTATAAAATACATTTTCGGTATGGTAATATGAGATGGTTAATTTTACAATTTTATGTGTGTATGTATGTATACCATTAAGCCATTTCCCTTTCAGGGTAGGCGTGACACTACCCGATTCGGGTAGTGTTTCTAGGTGGATAGTTTTCTTGTAGTTATAAGTAACTACAAGTTTGGGCTCACCACACCCATAATATGCCAACAGCACACAGTATTCTCGAATGGTCACCCATCCAAGTACTAACCGCGCCCAACGCTGCTTAACTTCAGTGATCTGACGAGAACTGGTTTTTTCAGCGTGGCTTGGCCGTCGACCATAAAGAAAAAAAATCGTGTGAATGTTGGGTGTAATTATAAATTATGGCATTAAAATATAGAGTTAAATTACTGATTAAAGCATAACCTCAAATGGATAGAAAATTGATGAAATTAATGTTTATAATTAGTTGATTCTATTAGATGGTCATATTTGCGACTGCGAAATTGTTGCTCTTTTTGATGTAGAACATTTCCTTGAACATTCTTCTTTCATAATTCTTTTCGGAATCAAAAATTTTTAAATTTTGGAAATCGAAATGATGATTGTTCTCATGGGAATGTTTTACTAGTGATGTGGTTCGATAACCATTTTTACAATCGTATATGTGTTCTTTCATATGTGTGTTAGTGGTTCTGTCACGTCCAGAGCAATAGGCGAGGGTAGTATGGAAAATAGGAAAAGAGAGAGACCAGTGTGCTGATTATGTCAGGCTGGTAAGACCTGACCAATTATTTGTTTGTGGGTTTGTGTGTCACTTATCAGCCCTACGCGGACTGTGTCGGAGTACAGTGTTTAAAATGAGTAAGAGATGGTTGCTTGAATAATTGTTTTATTATAAGGAGTAAGAACAGATTTAAAAGTTACATTAAATAAACTTACATATACCTTTCGATGCTCGAAAGGGCGAGAGTGATTTGCGTTGTCGGTTGGATCTCCGTGTTTATTGTAAAACACCGACGGAGTTTTACCGGATGATGAATTGAGTAAATTCGGCACTAATTCAACAGTAAAAAGGTGTACGAACAGTTTTCAATAGCGGTAGTGCGATACAGGGTTCCATAACAGTCACCCAATCCACACTTGAGTTCTTTTCGCGAAAGTTCAACACCGCCGACTTTATTCGTAAAAGACTCACTTTACGACGACCGGAAGTCTCAGCCGAAGGGACTTAGTTCAAGACTCGAATACGTTAACTATTTTAAATTGAACTTGAAAGTGCGCGACTTAATCAGAGTGTTTCTTCGGTCACAATGAGATAGAAGCCGTAACTTTGTCAAAGTTATTCGTTAATCGTAGATCGAAGTGAACAGTGTGACTGCCGAGAACGTAAGACAATTGACAGGGGTGGTCACGTACTGCGACAAAACTGGGTAAAGTCACGTGCGGTAACTAAATTGGGTAGAGTCACGTATTACTATAAATGTAGTTATAAATCATTATTTACCAAAGAGTTTTAGGTTACTCGAGTTAAGAATGTATATTTCCTTTCTACCGAGACTTCCAGTGATCGGTTCTCTGTTTTCTAGATCAGCGAGAAGTTATTTGATACGCGCAACTTTCCTTATTGAATGTCGAGCGATTCGAGCGGATGACTCATGCTATCGTCAGGAACCGTGGACAGCGATCGCGCATCTCAACTCTCGACCTTCCAGGAGTTTGGATTCTATACGTTAGCTTAGCTATAGGCGATATCTCTAGTCAGACACTTTTGGTCACAATCTTGTCTGACTATGCGCATGTTTCTCCACTAGGTGGTTTATCCTTTAAAAATAAACAGTAGTATGACATTATGCCGATAAATTATTACTTCGATTTAGACATACGCGTGTATTCATGTTCCATATGATTAGTTTTGACTTTTTTATTGTTTATGTCACGGATTATTAGGAACATGCATACATTCGTATGTTATTAAATATACTTAATTATGTTATAGCGGTAGAGTCTGTAATTACAATCTCTCATTAACCGAACGTATGCTAAGTTATCGGTATTTTCTGAGTTCTTATCCCTTCATGGTAATACTTCAAGTATCTTGTGGTTTCTATCTTACCGACCGTAGTGCAGTTACCATACTTAGGTTCAAACTCAGAGAAGCTCGGTAATGCTATTGCTTGTAGTTGATGAAGTTAGCCTGAAACATGTAGGGTAAGGTAGGTTGCGCCTAGCTAGGCGTTACATCAAATGTTGTAAAATTTCGGGATGTAACAGTTCTACTTGTTTCTCCAATGTAAATACCGCCACATCCCTTACAATCAATACCATATACAACACTAGATTTTTGTTCTTTTTTAAATGGTTCTTTTTCAGTGTCAAAACATTTAAATTTATCTTTATTTGAAACAAAAACTACGTTTAGATCTGTATTTTTGCAAGCTTTAATTATTGTTTTTTAAGGTGTTCAATATAAGAAATAACTATTTATGTGTTATTGTTCTTTAATCCTGGATTGTTCAAGTTGTTTTTTTTTTGTTTAGTGATCTGTTCAAATCTGTTTTTGATATGTCTGTCTAATAGTTTTGATGGATATTTATGGTTTAAAAGTTTGTTTTTTTACCAACTTTAAATTATTGTCCCAAAATAAAGGATCAGAAAATTTTCTTGTTCTGCAAACTAAAGAGTTGATTACACTTACTTTATATTTAAAATCACAATATGAATCAAAATGAAGGTATCTACCTGACCATTTAGGTTTTTGGTACCAGTTGAAGATAAGTTTGCTGTTTATTTTATTTATTGAAATTTCTGGAAAGTTAATTTTATTATCTGTTTCTCTTTCTATAGTGAATTGAATTCTTTTATTATAGTTATTGAGTCTGTTGTGTACATCAGTTATTTTGTCAGTTGGAATACATGCTAAGACGTCATCGACGTATCTATAAAAAATTTAATGTTGTAAGGAAGTTTTTTTAAAATTTTGTTTTCCATGTTTTCCATTACTAAATCTGCTATTGCAGATGAGATAGGTGACGCCATTGGTACACCGTGTATTTGTCTATACAATTTATCATTTTGTATAAAATAAGCATTGTTTAAGCAAAACTCTAATAGTTCAACGAAAACACCTTTTTCAAGCTTGGTATGTTCCTTTATTTTGTTCCATTTAAGTTTGACATTTGCTATGGCTAGTTTGATTGGTATATTTATGAAGAAAGAAGTGACGTCAAATGACAATAAATAATTCATAGTTTTGGGGAATGAGATGTAAATGTTTAATTTTAGTTGCAAAATCAAAACTTTCTTTAATATAAGTGTCTGTTTGACCTAGTATTTTTCTAATAGGTATACTCAAATATTTAGATAAGTTATAAAGTGGAGAATCTATGAAAGATGTTACAGGTCTCAAAGGAGTGCCTGTTCTGTGAATTTTAGGTAGACAATAAAGTCTAGGTGCATGGCCATTGCATTTGAACCCAGTAATCAACCAATATTCTCCGTGGAGATCAATTTTTTCACACCTAAAACAAAGGGAGACTTAGAAGGTCAATTGTAAATTCATTTGACAAATAAAGTGTCAAGGTTAACTGTAATTTCCTATTTCATAAACCGTTATTAAATGTATTTCGTTTTCATTCACTTGGCTTGTCCTCGTCCCACTTAGCTAGAAATAATTAATTAAATAGAGGAACAATAATAGGGAAATAACACAGGCCGAAAAAATTTGTATCCAAAGACCGGACTATGTGACCCGAAGGATTTTGGTCTCCTAAAAACGAATCCGTTGTCTAAATTTTTCCTTTACGTCAGGTTTTAGGATATCCTAACCAAAATGTGCAAAAATTGCTTTTTTTTAGCCTTATTTGAGGCAAATTAACACGATCAGCAATTTTGTCTAAAAACTGCTAGTGCCATCGTTTAGTACTTCTTTTTACCTTTCATTTACATTTTTAATCATCTCAAACCGATTTTTTTTCTTCGAGATATGACAGACAATTTTATTCGCTTTCTTCGCCTTCTTTGCTTGTTAGTTTTTCATTGTGGAACTGAAATGTTTAATGTGCGATATCTCGGAGAAAAAAATGGGTTCGGGATGATCGATAATGGAAATGGAAGATAAAAAGAAGTACTAAACGATTGCGTTAGCAGTTTTTAGAAAACAAATTGCTGATCGTGTTAAATTGCCTCAAATATGGCTGAAAATAGCCATTTTTGCACTTTTAGGTTAGGACATCTCAAAAACCTGACGTATAGGAAAAATTTAGACAACGGATTCGATTTTAGAATACCAAAATCCTTCGGGGTCACGTAGTCCGGTCTTTGGGTACAAAAAATATGACATTTTTGTCGGCCTGTGTAAACTTTGCTATCGAATTAGGAATTTAGCTGATATGGCCGTTCATTTACAATAAATTTTCCTGGAATATTTGGTCTCTTTTCCATGTTCAGTTAAACCAACAATTAAATCTTGAATATATCTCGAAGCGAATTATAGGCTATACTCGCACTTGTACTTTATACTGCACAAATGAATTATACATTAGCAAATTTGAATATTTTAACAGTTTTTCTGCTTTGCGATTTTTTTTATCTCTGATCAGTCGAATGATTAGAAGTGAGTTTTCTTTAAAATGTGCGTAGAAGGCTCGTCCTGAAAAGCTCAGTTGAATGTTTATCAGTCAAATAACTTCATGTTTTAATTAATGCAAATATTTCTCTAACCTTGCTTTTGAAGCGTTTATTAGTGATACAATTTCAGAAACTTCACAGGATTTTTTAAAAGTTGGGAAAACGTCTACGACACTTTCCCGTTAGTCTATAATTTTTTTCACAAATAATGATTTAATAATTATTCAGAAAAATTCTTGTTTCAGCGAGGTTTTAAGATTTTTTATCATAATATACTTAGGTAGAAGAATTGTTTGTTACTGTAAAAATTTGGATAGGAAAATTAGAAAAAAAAAAAATTTCTTAATTTTTTCCCCCACAGCGTTACAGGCTTCAATAAATAAATAATAATACATAAAAAATAATAGCGAAATTTTGATAAAAAAATTTTCGAAAAAAATTTGTATTCCCCACAGCGTTAAGTGAGTATAAGTATACCATTAAGCCATTAATTACCATTAATTACCATTAAATTAAATACCATTAATTAAAGGGAAATCCCTTTCAGGGTAGGCGTGACAATACCCGATTCGGGTAGTGATTCTAGGTGGATAGTTTCTTGTAGTAAATAACTACAAGTGTGGGCTCACCACACCCACGACGGGCCAACAGCACGCAGTATTCTCGAATGGTCACCCATCCAGGTACTAAGCGCGCCCAACGCTGCTTAACTTCAGTGATCGGACGAGAACTGGTTTTTTCAGCGTGGTATTATTCTTTCAACATTCTTTAATGCAATATACATTTTTCAAAATTCTGAAATATTCAATAATTTACTTTTTACGAGGATTTATATACAAATACTTCAACTTGAGAACGAATAACGATAGGAAGCCGTTTAATGGCTCCAAATGTGCAGTTTTGCGACGCGAGTGCATTGCAATGATTCATTTTTGAAACATCCAATATTGACGGAAAGAATACCTGTAGGAGTTTCGTCTGCTAGTGCAGCAGTATGACGAGAGTATGATTAAAAGTGGGTTAAAGACACTCAATATTATTTGGAACAATAAAGCCTTTTACCTGTTTTACTAGATCTTAGAAGAGTTTTGAACGGCGGTGAAACTTATTTTTCCTTGTATACCACTACAATAGTATATTATGCACCTAGGGGAGTTACGATAATTTTAGAGGTTATTTATGGTAACTAATTATAATTTACCCAAAATTCATTTTTTTTAATTTCCGGAAATTTATGAAAATTTTCCGTCATTAATGGTAATTTTACAGGTAAATATGGTAACTTACCATTAATGACCCAAGATTCATTTTTAATATTCCCATAAATTTCCGTAAATTTACGAAAATTTTTGGTAATTTATGGCAATTTGACAGGTATATATGGTGACTCGTCATAAATTACCCAAAATTCATTTTTAAGAATTTCGATAAATTTCCGGAAATTTACGGCAATCTTACAGGTAATTTATGGTAACTTAAGACGAATTACCCAAAACACAATTTCAAATTTCTATAAATTTCCGGAAATTTATGGTAATTTTATCAGTTATATGCGGTAACTTTCCATGAATAAACGCAAAATTCTATTATCTGCAACCAAAATTTTGTCACAGTTTTCACGGTGAGTGGGCTTACAATCGTAAAATGCGAGCTCATAGATGTATAATTTTCATTATTCACCTCTGATGTCACTTTTCAGTCCCTAGGGAGTAAAAAGTACTTTTTACACCCCAGGCCTTTAAAATCATTTTTGTTGCAAAGCGTTTTAAATGGAGAGGAGAGCATCATTCAATTCCTTTACCCGCAGACAAATTTTCTTCAATATAAAGGATCGCTAGTGCTCGGAGACAATAACACTGTCCTATGCTGATTCTGAATCCGGCAACAAAAATATGCTCCATCAAGTCAAGTTTTTGAGAAAAACGTGGTTTAAAGAGTCGAAAAAAAGTTTTATCTGCCATATTTGAGTGTCTGTAAACAATTAATAAGAGATCATAGAACCTTCTATTGGGGCCTCAAATAAAGCTTAAACCTTCGACTACAACTCGGATAATGGCAAGTAAGAGACTTGAATGTAATGCCGTTGGGAACCGTTTTTTCATTCGCATGGGATACAGCGCGCGACTGAACGAAAAGGAAATCAAACGAAGGGAAAAGTGATCTATAGTTTAACATCTCAGACATTAAAGATAAGGCATTAAAGAAATTTAATCGAAAAAATATGAAGCTAAGAATAGGAGGTTAGAAAGCATGAGCGAAAACGGTGAAAAGAAATTGTAAGCCAAAGTTACTAAGAACAAAGAAAACCAATCTTCGAATAGTACCGACTGATTTGAGCAGCGGACAACTACATGAGAAATCGAACTGAAGATAAACAGATAATTTAGGAAATTAAGGCCAGTGTATTTGTTCAGAAATTAATAATAATAATCTTCGAATTCATTCATTTACTTTGTCCCAATTGACGCTCCGACGTTTCCGCAATCAGCATTTTTATCAA
>CAKNYM010052122.1:236880-248656 GCA_932195095.1 Andricus curvator | reverse complement strand
TGTCCCAATTGACGCTCCGACGTTTCCGCAATCAGCATTTTTATCAACAAATTGTTTTAAATATCCTGGGAGTACGTGATGTGATCTTTCTAACGAACCGTTTAATTTTGGATGACGGGCGGTTGTTTTCAATTGACTATTCCTAAATTTGTTTGCCGATCTTCTGATAAGATTACTGAGCAAGTCTTTTCCCTGATCTGTGAGGACTGACTATATTACGTACGAGATAATAATTTTTAATATTAAGGACCTGTGAAAGACCTTTAACTACTTTAATGTACCGGAGGTTCAAGCTGCCAAATTAATTTTATTAATTTGTTTAATTTTTTGGGATCGTGATTACCATCTTATTAATTCAAGCAGTTTTCGTTCCGGCTGCCCTATTACCGTTGAATCTCAATGATGAAAAGGGTTCTCTTTTGAATAACTGATGCACTGACTCTAGTTTTAATTTTAATTTATTCAAATTAAAAGAAAATGAAATAGAAAACAGATGGTAAAATGCTAAAGGAATCAAGAAAACAGTTCCCTAATTTGATTGACCATCACTGCAGTATTGTTTAAATCAAGTTTAAACTGATTAAGCTGTCTTTCTTGATTTTCTTCTCTTCGATGTATTTGCTCTTGCATATACAAATTTGGATAACAAAATATAAATTCGGATCACCTTAATCAGTCCTCAGAGACCAGGGAAAAATCTTGCTCAGTAATCTTCTCAGATGCGGACAAAGTAAATGAATGAATTCGAAGATTATTATTATTAATTTCTGAAAAAATACACTGGCTTACATTTCCTAAATTATCAGTTTATCTTCAGCTCGATTTCTCATGTGGTCGTCCGCGGCTGAAATCAGTAGGACTATTCGAAGATTGGTTTTCTTTGTTCTTGGCAACTTTGGCTTCTAAGTTTTTTCTTTTTCTATCTTCTACGGCTTTTTCTACAATTTCTTTTCACAGTTTTCGCTCATACTTTCTAACTTCTTATTCTTGGCGTCGTCTTCTTTCGATTAAATTTCTTCAATGCCTTATCTCTTCATGCCTGAGATTTTAAGGTATAGATCACTTTTCCCTTCATTTGATTTCCTTTTCGTTCAGTCGCGCGCTGTAACCCATGCGAATGAAAAAACGGTCCCAACGGCATTACATTCAAGTCTCTTACTTGTCATTATCCGAGTTGTAGTCGAAGGTTTAAGCTTTAATTTAAGCCCCAATAGAAGGTTCTATGATCTCTAATTAATTTTTTACAGACACTCAAATATGGCAGATAAAACTTTTTTTCGACTCTTTAAACCACGTTTTTCTCAAAAACTTGACTTGATGGAGCATTTTTGTTGCCGGATTCAGAATCAGCGTAGGACGGAATTATTGTCTCCGAGGTAGTAGATATCCTTTAGAATTGGAGCAAATTTGACCACGGCTAAAGGAATTGAATGATGCTCTCTTCTTATGCGTAGAATGAACGTCTACAAAAAAAAATCACTGGAACCGGCACGTTAGATTCTTCCAGTTAAGGACTTAAAACATTTTAAATCATTCATTCTTTATTTCTGATCTCATACAGCTAAAACAGTTTTTGTAGTGGTGTACAAGGAAAAATAAGTTTCACCGCCGTTCAAAACTCTTCTAACATCTAGTAAAACAGGTCAAAGGCTTTATTCTTTCAAATAAGATTGAGTGTCTTTAACCCACTTTTAAACATTCTTTTGCGATACTGCTGCACTAGCAGACAAAACTCCTTCACGTTTTCTTTCGTCAATATAAAATGTTTCAAAAACTAATCATACAACGCTTTACCTGGACAATTAATTCTAAAAGAATTCTCTCTCGGACAATGTTCTAAATTTTTTTTACACTTAATGGAAATTCATCTTTTCTGACGGGGAAGCCTTTTCGCTAGGCGACTAAAACCTAGTTTAAAAGTATATTTTCCTCGTCATCAATAAGAATTCTATCAGGTCCATGTCATGGTATCATTAAGTTTTGACTAAGTAAAATTTAATTGTGGACCTAGGCACTTTATACTCTTTTGATGCTTTGTTTTGAGACGAACTATCTTCCTGAATAGATTTTAAAGCCTTAAATAAATCTTTAGTCCTTTTGGACATTTTTCCTAAGATAATGAAAAATATAATAAAGTTTTTGCTTTGAAAAATAACAATCGTTCAATTAATTACCATTTCAAATGAGGTTACTGATGAAAATCTATGAATTATGTTAAAGAATTAATCAACAAAATAATAATTTGGATGTTAGACTAGGAATCAAATTTCTTTCTGATGGTTACCCAAATATATTAGTCATTAAATAGGTCTTATACTCTCACTTGGCGAAAAACGTCACCAGCTCTTAGCATGTTACGATAAACGAAATTTATGAGGCTTCCTTTAAGTCTTGATAAAAGAGAAATATATTTTTTGCATGACCTCCTCCAAAAACTCGACTATTAGGCAGTTTTGTATGCACTAGTGCATCAAAAGCCTTTTTTACGCACTGTACATAGTGCTTCAAACACTACATAATACGTCTCACTTTTGATAGGAGGTAGTACAATATGTATCACTCGTCGAGAAACCCCACTTTTTGCGACCTTGCCACACAAATAACTATTTATTAATTTATATTAATTTTATTAAATAAATGCTCATGGAATCTTATTTATTGTATTACCATTTTGACATTCACTCGAAATTATTTTTAAAAAGTCAATTTGGTTACTTATAACGTTACTACAGGTATATTAAAAAATGCAATTATCTAAAGATTTTATTTAGTGTTCGCGATATTTTTGTTTTCGAGAAACTTTGGTTTTAATTGTTTAATCGCATCCCGTCCCGACTTGAATATGCAAGGAAGATCGGGCAAGATTCACGATAATGTTTTGAGTTTCATGTTTCGCGAAAACGTCGAAAATAATGTAGCCGAATTTATAAAATATGGAAATGGAACAAATTCTTGCAAGCACAATAAAACACATTAAAATTTATTATCGCTATTATATTTATTATTATATTTTTATATTATTATTTATTATTTATTTATTCATTACTATTTTATTATTTATTTATATTATTATATTATATTTATATATTTTTAACTTGTTCTCGGGTGAGCCCGGTTTTTCATTATCAGCCACGGACTTAGTCAAGTGCCATAAGATCAGGATGTTAAAAATTAATTCAACACGATGTTTGAAATCTTTTGCGATGATGTTGCAGGTATAAAATTGGGAGCATGGTGTAGTATGGAGTTCGTCTTTTACCGCTGTTGTCCTTACACAGAGGCCGCGAGCGTTGGATATGACAATTTATATTATTATTATGATGGACCTCCTTCCACCCACAGGTAATCATGACTTGGTACTTCGATACTAAACACGGTCACGAAACGCGGAAAGTGATTAGTAGATTCGTTGGTATCAGTTGCTGTTTCGGAACTCTATATTCTGCTTGCGCATTCGTCACAATTCGCGAGTATAAACACTGGTGAGCCCGTCTATAGGGATCCTATAATCACACTGGAGAGCCTTATATGGATCCAACATTCATCCTGGAGAGGCCGTTTATAGGGTTCCAACATTCATCCTGGAGAGCCCATTTGTAGGGATCCAACATACATACTAGAGAGCCTGTTTATAGGAATCCAAACTTTCATCCTGGGGAGCCTTATAGGGATCCAACATTCCTACTGGAGAGCCCATTTATAGCGATCCATCTTTCTTACACACGTTAATTCCAATGCCAACGACTGAGACCAACGATTCAAAATATTAATTAAACTATCGGACAGCGAGAGACATACACAACTTCACACACGAACACGGACATACACATATACAAAAAAGCAAGGTCAAAAATTAGGAAGTCAAAAATAAAAAATGTGATTATCAGTCATCTGCCGTATACGCGGGATGGCCTTTGATGTCCTGGATGGCAATGATAAATCTTTCCGTCTCCGGAAAGAGTTCTCCCCGCATTAACAAGAGGTTTGCAGCATCACTATCCACGCAAGGAAGATCTAACGTTTGGGGGTGTTGCTTGTGCAGCTGTTTACCTCACCGTTGAACAGCTAAGTGTTCAGCGTTGAGATGTCCGATGTTTTTGAAGTCAACCTCTCTTATTTATTAGGTTATACGCCCAGTTCACGCCCTGGTGTATGCAGTTTAAACCTAGAGTCCTAGAGTGCTTGAGAATTCACGTCGCGATCAGTTTGTCTTTTGGTTTTTGTAACCCCTGTCGACGCGAGTGAAATTAAGTGTTTGTGAACAATGTCGGGAAGAATCGACGTGGCGTCGATAAATATATTCGGCGGTAATAATTACCAGCAGTGGTGATTCCAAATGGTGTGTGCATTAAAAGCTTAAGGTGTTTATGATATCGCCTCCGGGACAGAAACGCAACCTCTTCTGGCAGCAGCGAATGAAGCTGCTCGTGCGAAGTGGATGAAGGAAGATGCAATCGCCATATTTACACTCACAGCTTCAATGGATGCGTCTCAGATAACACTAATCAAAAGTTGTGAATCATCTTAAGGTATAATTGATAAGCTGTCCTCAGTGTACCATCAAAAATAAGAATCCAACAAAATGTTGATTATTGAACGCTTTCATCAAGTAAAAATGAGGTCGACTGAGTCAGCCGTACAATATGTGGCTAAAGTCGAGAATTTAGCTAGACAGGAGAATGAAAGTTGAGGAACATGAAGCGACGTTGCCGTTATTACCAAAGTTATCGGTACTCTGCCGAAAAAGTATAGAAATTTCAGGCAAGCATGGCTCTCCATGGATGTAGATAAACAGACGTTGCCAAATTGCACAACCAGGCTTCTAAGATGAAAAAGCTAGTTTTATAACATGCAAAAAGCAGGAAACTGCATTTCTTGCTTCGCCAAGTAAATCCACTGGCTCTCAGTCTAAGGAAAAGCCTGAAGACAAATCCAAAGACAGGAAATTCGAAATGCGAAAAGTAACATGCTATTCCTGTCGCAAGAAAGGGCATTTTTCTTGTAACTGTCGCAGTCTCAAGAAGACTATCAATGGTCAGAAGTGAAAACAGGAGAATGCATCGGCGTTTAATGTAGAGAATAAAGATGCTTTGTTGAAGTTGGCTGGAACGAATCAATAAAAGTGGTTAATGGACAGTGGAGCATCCACACATATAACTCATCACCGCGAATTCTTTTGTGATTGACTGCATCGGTACTGTAAAAATAGAGAAACTCATCGATGGAGAATGGTATGAATCTACAATTGAGAATGTTTTGTATATTCCAAATAAAAATAAGGAATTCGCTAAAGTTTTCGACGGAGATAAATTAGTGGCACACGCAATTCGTGAAACAAATAATTTGTACACAATGATGTTTCGTATAGTTATTGCCACGGAAGAATATAAGGTTTCGCGTGGTGATTTAAAACTGTGGCACGAACGCCTTGGACACGTTAATGTCAAATCTCTGTGTGAGATGGTAAAGAATAATCTTGTAAAAGGTGTCGATTTGTCGGGTATGGATCACTTTTTCTATGAAGGTTGTCAGTATGACAAGCAACATAAAATTTCGTTTCCCAACAACGCACAAAGGAAAACTGTACCAGGTGTGTTTATTCATTGCGGCTTCGGTGGTCCTATCAATACTCGGTCAATTGGTGATAAGAAACGGTGATAGAAAGCGCTCGATCTATGTTGTATACACGAGATTTACCCAAAAGTCTTTGGGCTGAGGCAGTGAACACTGCTGTATATATTTTAAACAGAACTTCATTAACTTAGACTCCTGGTTCAACTCCTTTTGAAATTTGGTATGGCAGGCAGCCTACACTTGATCATCTTAGATTGTTTGGCAGTGAAGCATTCGTTCTTATCCCGAAAGAAAGACAAACCAAGCTGGAAGAGTTAGGAGAGAAACTGATTCTTGTCGGTTATGACATAAATTCGACAAACAACAGATTATTTGAACCAGTGACTAAAAAAATCACAGTTTCTAGACACGTGAACTTCAACGAGCATACTGAAGTCAAACTTTCTAGGCAGGATACAGTTTTAGCCCAACAAGACGGCCAAAATTTGGATAATCTTGAAATAGAGGACAAGAACGAGGATCTTCTATCAGACCAAGATAGGCAGCCACTTGAAGAAGTTGTGGAGAAAGAAAACACTCATCTGGAAGAAACTAATGCACATGTTTTACGTCCAAGAGAAACTTTGCGTCCAACCGATCGCTACGAAGCTAATTTCGTCGAAACAGATGTACCGCAGAATTTTAATGATGCGATGAGCAGCCCTGATTAGAAAAAATGGAAAGTTGCTATCGACGAGGTAAAAGTAAAAAGGCATGCTGATGGGAGTATTCAACGCTACAAAGCACGGGTTGTGGCTAGAGCTTTTTCCCAAGTTGAAAGGAATTGATTACGAAGAAACGTTTGCTCCAACTGCAAGATATGACACAATACGAGTTTTACTTGCGTTGCCTGTAGCAAAAAATCTGAAAATCTCGCAGTTCGACATAAAAACAGCTTTCCTTCATGGAGATCTAGAAGAAGACATTTATATGGATGTTCCCGATGGAATCATGGAATCGACGAATCTCGTATGTAGACTACAAAAGTCGGAAATGCTAGCCGGGAGAAACTTATAGAGGGCTTATTTCAGTGTGGAGTTACGTGTACGTACTTAGACAAATTGTACATAAAACGGACACAGGAATTTAACGCACGCTCGAGCTTTGCATTTAAATCATCGGTCAAATCATCTTATACTAAACAACCGTAGTCAAAGTGGGCAAATTTAGACTCTTAACCACTTCCGTGAAAGGGATAGTGAGACTCTCGATACAAAAGGGGCGGAAATGAGGCCAGAGTTTTGCCTGAGTTAAAAGTCCACTTCCAGGCTAAGAGGATAACGCGATCGATATCATCCTGGACTAGAATCTGCTTAGTGAAGAAATTGGGACCGACAAGTAAATTTTGAAATCGTCAACATATTTGTGGTAGCTGTAATATTGAAGTTCACTTCCAAGGTTAGAGGTGAACAAATTGAAGATGAGGGGTGCCAGAATGGAGCCCTGAGGAACCCCACTCTTGACTTCCACCAGTCCGAAATCCCACCACTACTATTAATAATTCTGTGAGACCAATTACACAGCCACACAAAATCTTTTTTTCGGGTCTGGAGGTCAGACCATGTTTACTGTATGTTTTTGGGGTCACTTAATCCGAATCCGAGGTCCAAAAAACCCTAGAATGTCAGGGTTCTGACATAACCTCAAAAACCCTCATAACAAAATCGTGTATTGGGTCTGGAGATCAGACCATGTTAACTACATGTTTTTGTGGCAGCTGAATCCGAATCCGAGGTCCAAAAAACCCCAGCACGCCAGGGTTCTGACATAACATCAAAAAAACCTCATACAATTTTTTTTCGGGTCTGGAGGACAGACTATGTGTACTATATGTTTTTGGGTCGCTGAATCCGAATTCGTAGTGTAAAAATCTTCAGCACGTCAGGGTTTTTGTTTTTTAAAGAAACTCGTGAAATTTATTCATCCGATTTACGTGTGTCTGCATCCAGGGCACCTCCTCGCGGTGACGGCGTGCAACAGAGTGAGCCTGTGATCCAGCTAAGTCCCTGGATTACGGCTTTGATGCCGTCATGGCAGGCGCACGCAATCGTTTTACGATGCAGGGAGTCGGATCCTCAGGATTCGAAGTCAGCGACCCCAAAAACATATAATAAACATGGTCTCACCCCCAGACACAAAAACATTTTTTGTGAGGTTTTTTGAGGTTATGTCATAACTCTGACGTTCTGGGGTTTTTTGGAATGCGGATTCGGATTCAGCGACCCCAAAGACATATAGTAAACATGGTCTGACCTCCAGACCCAAAAAAAAAATGTATGAAGTTTTTGTAGGTTATGTCAGAACCCTGATGTGTTGGGGGCTTTTGAACCTCGGATTCGGATTCAGCGACCCCAAAAACATATAGCAAACATGATCTGACCTCCAGACCCAAAAAAAGATTTTTTACAAGTTTTTTTTGTGGCTATGTCAGAACCCTGACGTGCTGGGGTTTTTTGGACCTCGGATTCAGATTCAGCGACCCCAAAAACATACAGTAAACATGGTCTGATCTGCAGACCCAAAATAAGATTTTTTATGAGGTTTTTTGCGGTTATGTCAGAACCCTGACGTGTTGGGGTTTTTTGGAACTCGGATTCGGATTCAGCGACCCCAAAAACATATAGTAAACCTTGTCTGACCTCCAAACCCGAAAAAAGATTATTTTTGTGTGGCTGTGCTATTCAAAGAGGATTGAACCCATTTGATGACAGAGCTTGGCACGTCAAAAGGTTTTAACTTTTATAGGAGTAAATTATGGTTAACCATATCAAAAGCCTTCAAAAAATCAAACAGTACAACAATCGTGATTTCCCTATTATCAATTGCTAATTTGAGATACGTCCTTACTTTAAGGGAAGCAGTAGGAGTGCTATGCTTCGCCCGAAAACCTGATTGCATCGTGTCCATGGCTTTAGATATTTCGAGAAATTTGAAAGGTTGCAGGTAAATAATTTTCTCAAATGTTCTAGACAGTGCACATATAATAGAGATTGGCCGGAAGTCTTTCGGGGACGAAGCTTTATAAATTATGCTAACTAGGCAAATAACTGCCTTTTTCCAGATATCTGGAAAGATACCGACCTGTACGGAAGCAATATAAATATGCAAAAAATAAGAAAGATACTTGGAAGGACAAGTTGAATTATTTCGATTGATATATTCCATCAGTTCCTATAGCATTAGATTTTATCGCAAGTATTTTTTCTAAACGTATTTTAGGTTTGATGTCACCGAAAAGAAATCAAGTCATTAACTGTTGGATTAAGAGGGGTACTGGAAGATGATGATGATAAGTCTGGAACTGGGAATGTAAAAAAAAGTCTTTAAAAGGTCATGAGGCGGAAAATTACTATCTATAGGTTAGTTCTTAGACAGGATTAGGTGTAAACGTCTGCGGAGATGTCAAATGTCCTCTTCTTTTTGTCTCTATGTGCAATCTCGTTATAATTGTATTGATTAAACGTATCTCTAATCTCAGTTTGAACTAGATTCCTGAGTTTACGAAATTGAGCTATTATTATACTGTTTTTTGTTCTTTTTGCAAGTCGCTGCTTGCCATCACATTCCCTCATCAGATTATTAATTTCAGATGCGATCCAGGGGGCATCATTATTGAAGTTTTTAGCAATGTGTAGCGGGGAAAATTTTTTTAATGCGGAGATTAGGTAATTAGTTAGAGTGTCGATTTTATTATTTATATCTGTATCTTGTAATATTTTTTCCCAATCATACCTCACCAGGTGCTCGTGGAATGTAGGTTCATCAATATTAGAGAGATTCCGCACCAGTCTCTGTGTTTGTTTTTGAATTTAGATTATACGAAAATTTGAAGGTAATGTTAATCAATTCGTGGTTAGACTCGAAATTTCGGCAGACTTTGGAAGATACCCGTTGTAATGTGTATTGATTTATTTATCATTGGTTATCCATGAACAAAATACTTTATTCTTGTACCCCAAACCATCATCACACGACTTAGAAAGTCGATGATGCATGGGTAGAATTTGTAATTTTTAAGACTTCAAGCAAATAGTCATGTGGTAAGGAAGGAAACGCTTGCTTGTAGTCAATATGTGTCATGTGCAAGTTTCTTTGATGTTTACAAGCTTGCTTCATGACAACAGTGTCAAAATTTAGATGGATTTTCAGCATCTGGTTTTTTAGGCAACATACACGTAGTATATATAGCCAAGGAGAAAGAAAAGAAAGAGAGGTATAAAGACCTTATAAGGGAGTTGCGACGGTTATACCCGGAATATTCTGTTAAGCTAATCGTCTTGATCATCGGCGCTCTTGTAAGTTCCAAGGTTTCACTGGTTAATAGCCTGAAAAGCATCCCTGCGTGTCAAAAAAATACTTAGACACTTGCGGGGAAAATGCAGAAGGCGGTCGTCCTTGGGTCGCTCCGTGTCCTCAGGGTGCACGAGACTTTTGCCGGACCATCGTATTGAGTTCGTCGCAGACTGTAACCACCTATCTCACGGTCGTGAGATGACGAACTTTTTCCCTAGCTGTTCGTAGGGCAATGGGTCGGCAAGCAGTGCCGATCACCCTTAGGTTCGGGGTGCTGCAAATAATTTAGATGGAAACACGACGACGAACCGGCGAAACGCCCACCTAAAGAGAAACGTAACAACTCAAGGATCACTTGCTAGACTGCTACGATGCCAGCATTATTCCTGTCCACGGAGGCTTTATGGCACGTATGCACACTACGTGGTGCCAGAAACACCCAGAGCTTCAGCAAGTTTCGATTCAATCATTGCGAAATCATCGTGCCTACCTCTGGATATGTACGCGGAGCGCTTCCCCAACCGCTGCTTGAACAAGCTGCAGACGACGATGAGGGAGCGACATTAAGACCAACCGCGGAAAGCAGGCACCTTTTGAGAGATGATCGCGATTTCAGGACTAGGAGGAACATTAACATGGAAGTTCCTCCTAAGCCCCAAGATCTGGCTGAAATGGATGCCTCCCTTCGTTAAGATATCTCGCAAGAGTCCGACCTTTGGACCATCAACTGCTCAGTTTATGGTGCTGCGAGAGCTTCGGCTGATTCAAATCGCAGGCCAAAACAGACAACGGATCAAAAGACCAAAAGACGCTTGCAACAACTGAACAAGCAAATTGGATGGGCAAGACAGAATGCGTCCCGTGTTCAGCGGCTGATTGACTACATCACATCTGAAAGGCCGTTCATGGAAAGGGTTCGGGGTTCGAAAGTTTGCCCGAGAACTGAGGATCTACAATCACACACTGAACATGTCAAAGCTGCTGACAATCAAGCAGCATATTGTTGACAAAATACGGGTGTTATCTGACGCAAGGTGGAGAATACAGAAGAGGGAGAGATAGTTCAGGGAGAATCAACATTTTCTCGCGGACCCATCACGTCTCTTCAGCGATCTCCCTGTTTCTGTCAAAATCCACCCAAGCCCAACGAGGTAGAGTCTTTTTGGAGAGAGGTATACAAGATCCCGAAAGCACTGGAGTTGAAAGAAGATACTGACAGTATCATCCGCTTCAAGGAGTTTTGCGATAACCTCATAACATCTGAGGAGGAATGTCCACCAATCACTGCGGAAGAGGTGAAAAAAGCACTCAGGGGCACGACGAATTTTTCCGCTGCAGGACCAGGTGGTATCAATAACTTCTGGTGGAAGAAGGTTACTTCTACACATCAACATCTGGTCCGCATATTCACCTCTTATTTAAAGTCGGAAACGCCCCATTTTGCAGTGGCTGGTGTTAGGACGCACTATTCTGGTAAAAGCAAACTTCAGAGTGCTTTAAATATCGTCAATGAGTACACAGGAGAGATTGGTATGGACTTTGGATTGGAAAAGTGTGCCGAGATTCATCTGAAGAAAGAAAAGATTATTGGCGTTCCCAATAACCCTGAGCTAGAGGATATAAGTGTTATTAGACATGTTGACACTGAAGAGACCTATACATACATTAACGTGCCTCAAAGCCGTATTCAGGACGTTACATCACTGAAGGAGTCTCTCCGAAGCAGATAGAAGCATCTTCTTCGACAGATTTGGTCTTAAAATCTGTCAGCGTTGAACAAGGTATCTGCGACTAACATGCTTGCCGTCCCGGTTCTACTCTACTCGTTTTGGGTGGTTCAATGGACGAAGAACCAGCGTACGGCCCTTGA